>CM052092.1:790200-823778 GCA_028453745.1 Agapostemon virescens
TTAGGATTATGTCTTGAGTTAAGAATTAAAATTGCTCAGAGTGCAAAAGGTTAACCCTTGGCGGTCGAACGGTGCCGCTAAAAGTTTCCATTCCCTTTTCTAAGCAACTTTTGCGTTGCCGGGTTTGCGGATAAGAAATCGATCAAAATTGTAACGTTCCTGGCACGAGTACCGATAATTAATTTCGTACGTACGAAAGGGAATAAACCGTGTACAACGGAGCTATCGCGGGTAAAAGTATTGTTTCGATTTTGGAATTGCCTCTAGTTTGTAATAAATTTTTAAATGTTGGCTTTCGCCAAATAAATTGAGTTCGCCGGCCACTGGCCTACGCGGAGAGACATTTCCGTATCTATACATATTGAAAAAGCTGAGGAGAGAATGCGCGTAGGTGTGTCGGCGGACTTAAACGTTCGCGATCTAATCGTGCGAAAGAAAAAGGAAGGCGGCGATCGTCTCCGACGGTAGAAAGTTTGAAACGGTTGCATAAGCGCAGGTGCAACCGGGTGTCCCGGGACAGGATCGAACGAAACGCCGGCGGCTACACCGAGCGTGTTCGGCGTATACTTTTTATTGTTTCGTCATTCAATTTACATACAAATATTTTCAAGATACGTCTTAAGAAACAGTGTGCTCGGCATCGATTCAAACTCTCTTTCTCTCTCTCCCATTCGCTCCCTCTCGCTTTCAGCGCGCACTAACGCTGGGCTAAACGTATTCTCTCGTAGAAATGTAGTCTCGCGGGTCCCGCGATCACTTAAAATACTAGCAAAATAATACGCTACGCGGTTGCGGTGCGCGGCGCGCGGTGTGCCTCGTCGAGCTCCCCTTCGATGCGTCCGGGATATATTTCCGTTCCGTCGTTGTGTCGTGTTGCGTCGCGTCGTGTCGCTCGAGAACAAAGATCCGTCGCCGACGTCGATCGACGATCTCTCGCCGCCGCTTCTCCGTCGTGTCGCTCGCGTCCGAGCTGTGCCGCGACAACGATGGCTTCCGGTGGCGAAAAATCATGCCATCCGGCGCGGTCGGGATGGTGTCGCGTCTCTTCTCGTCGCTTCTCGTCGCCTCGCGACCGAGCGGGTCGGCGCGAATTCAAACGAAACGTCGCCGTGCATTCTCTATTCGAACCATCCGAAGAATGCCAATTGGACGACGCTGTCCCGCGCGAGTAGTCGTCGCCCGTGTCCGTTTACGATCGGCGACCGTACAATCCCGATGCACTCGAGCCACGCGATCTTTAACCCTCTCGTTAAGGGACGTTTCGACGAGCAACGAACGGGCAACTGGTCCGGTCGCGTCTTCGCGTCGCAAATCGCGAATCGAGCCACCGACGATACACGCTTTCGCCCGGAATCTCAATATTGGCGTATCGAATCGATCGAACTAGCGGATCGCGAATTTTCGCGGAAAATGAAAAAGTTGTCTGCGTCGGTTGCAAGGCGTACGAGTCGAATACAAATTTCTTCGAGGAATCGAGAATCCGTAAAATCCGGGATCCGCCGTCCACGTAAAAACATCTTCGAAAGTAAAACCGTGAAAAAGCTCGTGAACAAGGATGATCGCGCGACCGTAAACCGCGCGTTCGAAATTTTAACGATAGACCGAGTCGGAGTCGTGAAATCGTACGGTCGTTCGCCGTCGTCTGCGATCACCGTTGGCGACGAAAGGGTGAAACGAACGCTGCACGGCTACGTCGACGCGTTTAGGACAGCCGTGAGGAAAAGTTTCGCGGTCGTAAAAAATGAGAATGATCGAGTGTAGAAAGGCGCTGCTGCGTTAGGAATCGATACCGGTCGATTAATACTGATTTTTCAATATGTATTTCGTGTCTTTCCTCGTCTCGGTCCGAGCCGTCCTGAACGTGTTCGCGCGGAATCGCTGCGGCATTACGTCGCTCGCGTGCATCGGTTCCAAGACAACGTGTCCGCTTCTCGCTTCGGGACGCTTTTCTCTCTCTCTCTCTCTCTCTTTCTCGCACACACACACACGCACACACATTCTCTCTATTTTTCTCGTTTCGATGTCGTCGAGGTAATCCTGCGTGAGAAACGGCGACGAACGCTTCGACGACCTCTGCGTTCTCTCTCGTCGACGACGATACTCCGTCGATCGCTGGAGACGCGAGCAACGCCGTTCGAGCGACGACCGACGGCTCCAATTTCGCGTTAGCGTCCTTGCAGGATGTTTCCGGAGCGAGGCGTACAACGCGGTGTACCTCCGAGCGGGTACGACCGTTGTTCGTGGTGGTTTTTATAAAAGTAAAAAATACAGCGCGAACGCGTTCTTCCGAGCGGAAAGCGCTTCTGGCCGGCTGATACAATAAACGAGAACTACGGATATTAATCTCCATCGGAACGCTAACAGTCTTTGCGGTCGTAACGGTCTACTAAATGCAAACGCACCGTCTTGCGATGTACGAACGAACGAACGTACCGTCATAGAAAAAGTTTGAAATTCCCCGCGAGTATCGTGCTGCGTGCTATAAATGTAAATAACGACATATGTGTAATTCAGTTGTTTTTCTTTATGCAAAATACAAAATCGTGGACATCACACTATTTCTAGTAATACTACTAAATCATACGTGTATCGTACAAGGTTTCGTTCCGCGAATGGAATACTAGAGAACCTTCTCGCGTTCCTCGCTGGCTCGTATCTACCGTAAACACGCGCGCACACGCGCGCGAGGCGATTGGAAACATCCTGCGGAATAAAGAAACGATTCGAATCGGCCGTGGATCGGGAAGCGTCGAAGCGGGACGCACCCGGTCGTTCAAACGTTACGATACGCGTGCTCCAGGCGCTCTCGCGCATGTATCTACAGAAGTCGTTGTCCTCGGATCAAAGCAATAACGCCGAGACCGATAAACGTAATCGCGAGCTATCGAAACGGTACGGTCGGCGAACGAAACTGGAGCAATAATTAGCTCTCGGTCTCGCCTTTCGTCGCCGCTTCTGTGTCATGCACGCGACACGTGAAACACCGCGTCGAGCGCACCGATTCTCTGCCTGTGCTGTTTCGCCGATGCGTAAGGCCCATTCCACGCCAAGCGCATCACTTTTCTACATCAAGTCAGGGATTTTGTTTAAATTCAAATATGTTATAGTCTATGCGAAAATAGGGGGTGTTTAAGTCATCATTCTTCTATTTTCGAAATTCTTTGAAAGATACGGAACCTCAAACTTTGCGGTTTTTACAAGACGACCTTCCGAACAAAATTTTTATCTCCGTTATTATTAACCGCAGAAACTTTTCTTTTTTTTCTTAGTTTTGATCGTAAAAGGCGGCTCTTTTTAACTAATATTTTAGTTTATTCGTATTGTCATTTTTATAACGAAAAAATTGTAACCCTTTGCGCTCGAAGCTGTTTTAACCCTTTGCACTCGAAGCAATTCCACCCCAAAATCGAAACAATATTTTTATCTATAATAGCTCCACTGTAGATAGTCCATGTCCTTTCGTTCATACGAAATTAATTACTATGACTCGTACTTAGAACTTTAACATTTTTATCGATTTCGCAACTGCAAACCTAGCGATGTCAGAGTTGTTTAAATAATAGTATGGCAATCTTTAGTGTCGCCTTAGAGGCGCCATTCGAGTGCAAAGGGTTAACTAGAAGACCAAAGCATTTCTTTGCACCTAGGAAACTTCCATTCTGCATGAATTATTTCATCCTATGCATGTGGGTTTTTCTTATTGTTACACGTCCTTATAACCGTTAAATTTTTACCAATTTGTTAGATAACAATGATAGCGATTTTTAAATTATTTTAAAGAATGGCGTAGCAATTTTTCAGTGGCACCCCAGAGTCGCCACTCGAGTGCTAAAGGTTAGAAATAATTTTATTTTGCAAATGTAACTAAATGCTCACATTTTTAAAAAATCGAAAAAAATATGTTCACATTCTGTATTTCTTTGCCTTTCGATTCCAATTGTAAAAAAAGGTGGACACTTTAAAATTAAAGTCAGGAATTTAAGTCAGTTAAATTAAAGTCAGTACTTTGAACTATGCTAATTATGTTACGCATTGTTGTAATTGAAGAAAAGAGATTACTGATGTCTGAAATCTAAACATTAACATGATTCAGTTGTGTGCTAATGATTTGATGTCTCTATGATAGTTATTCATGTTTTGTTACTCTGAAGGCCCATTTTTAAATACGTGAAGGATAGAAGGGAAGATTGGAAACGTTTTAATAGAGTTCTTTGAATTTTCAATATGTTTTGTTATGCTATATACATGCGATAATCCTGTATGCCAAAAATTTGTCTTTCAAGTCTATTCGCTGGTAAGGATAATTAAACATAAGTCAGGTTTATCATGTGGACGTGAATTCTTTTTCCTTTCAAAATTGAAATTTTAATTTGCATTCATAAACGTTTACTTTTTTATGGCTCCTTAAAGCACACAACTGAATCGTGTAAATATTTATATTTCAGACATTAGTAATCTCTTTTCTGCGGTTAACCCTTGGCACTCGAATGGCGACTCTGAGGCGCCACGAAGAATTGCCACACTATTATTTAAAACAATTTTAACATCGCTATTTTTATATCTAAGAGATAGATAAAAATTGAACGGCTATAAGGACGAGTTACAGTAATCAAATCCATAATCATAAGGTGAAATAATTAATGTAGAATGAAAATATCCTAGATCAGAAGAAATGTTTCAATTTTCTAGTTAAAACAGTTTCGAGTGCAAAGGGTTAATCCTTAGCACTCGAATGGCGACTCTGAGGCGCTACGAAGAATTGCCACACTATTATTTAAAACAATTTTAACATCGCTATTTTTATATCTAAGAGATAGATAAAAATTGAACGGCTATAAGGACGAGTTACAGTAATCAAATCCATAATCATAAGGTAAAATAATTAATGTAGAATGAAAATATCCTAGGTCAGAAGAAATGTTTCAATTTTCTAGTTAAAACAGTTTCGAGTGCAAAGGGTTAATCCTTAGCACTCTAGTGGCGACTCTGAGGCGCTACGAAGAATTGCCACACTATTATTTAAAACAATGTTAACATCGCTATCGTTATATCTAAGAAATTGATAAAAATTTAACAATTGTAAAGACAAGTAACAGTAAACAAAAACAGCAGATACATAAAGTGAAATAATTCATATACAGTGAAACTATCCTACATCAGAAGGTATGCTTTGGTGTTCTACTTAAAACAGCTTCGAGTGCAAAGGATTAATAATAACGGAGATAAAAATCTTTTTCGGAAGGTCGTCTTGTAAAAACCGCAAAGTTTGAGGTTCTGTATCTTTTAAAGAATTTCGAAAATAGAAGAATGATGACTTAAACCGCCCCTATTTTCGCATAGACCATAACATGTTTCAATTTAAACAAAATCCCTGACTTGATGTAGAAAAGTGATCCGCTTGACGTGGAATGACTTGTAAACCGTTAAACGCGCGCGTTGCTTCTTTAATGGCCCTGGACGCGGTATGACTCGCGATTCGATTCAATTTCGTGCGATACCACTCTCTCTTTCTCTCTCTCTCTCTCTCTCGCTCTCGCTCTGTGTCTCTCTGTTTCATCGGCCACGCCGGTGACGCTTCTTAAATAATTGCAATCGTAACAAACACTCGTAATACTCGCGCGATAAACTTGCCATATTAAAATTATCCATCTATGATATATGTATATAGAAATATACATATATTAAATACAATATAAATGCATCTAATACTAGTCGCTTTCCCCTCGATCGGCCGTCTCTCGTACCCCGATTTATGCGATCACGCTCTCTCCTCTTCGCTCTTCGTTCCCCGACAAATCTTCCATTCAACAATTTCGTACACGCTCTTTTTTCTCTCCGTCGCTCTCTCTCATTCGCTGTTCGTCGTTGTCTCTCCCTGTCCGTGTTTCCGTCTCGCTGTTATTCGGTCCTACGCGTCTCGCATCGTTCTCGACCAGGGCTCGTCGCGATGCGCCGTCGTCGTCGTCGTCGTCGTCGTCGACGGTACGCGAGTACAGCGTACCTCTCTTCGTCGCTCGTCCTCCGATCGATAGACGTCGGATCAGTTTCGTGCGGATTTTGCCCTCGAATCTCGTGTACAGAATGAATATCGATATCAGCGAAGAGTATCCGAATGGTACGCGTCCATTCGTCGAATAAATAAATTTAACGCGTTGCCGCGAAATCGCGCTAGACTCGCGGGTCGAATCCGTTGCGAAATAAAGGATGTCGGGTTAGGAAGTTCCACCACATCCTCTCCGCAAGGTTCGGAGGACTTGTCCTTGCGGCTATCGCTCGATTCCATCATCGTCGGAACTCTGTTGCTCAACGGCGCCGATTATTTCGATGCGATCGAGGAAAAACCGTGGAAAAATTAGTTCCGCGAGGTTGCGCTTTAAATCCGCACGAACTCTCCGTCGTCCAACGGTCGACGGACCGTACACGGTTCGTACAGTTTCGCAAACTACCCTCGCTCTGGTAGGCATCGTTACGCGCCCCCGCTCGACAAAGCCCGTGGGGAAGGAAAGTCCGTCGCATCGGCGCGAGCTTCGCGCGCGCGCGCTTGTTCCCCTTATCTCGCAACGCCGAATAATAAAGTCCGGGTGGTCGATGCAGGAAATTGATAACGAATACTGTCATACTGGAAGATCGACGCGGAGAGTCTGGCGCGCGCGACGACGCGCGATTTTCGATGGAGACGACGGATCGGTGCGAGAACAAGAGGAAACGGCGTTCGACGAAGTCGCGGGATCGACCGAGACGCGCGTTCACCGACCGATTTTCGTTTCGACGATCGCGGACGCTTCGCCGAATCTGATTCTTCGACTTTCTACCGATCCGTATCGAAAGGAATCATCGAACGAACCGTCGATCGTGTAATAATAATAAATAAGATAAAAAGGCTATCGAGAGGCTAAGGTAAAATCGGGGACGATCGTCTCGGCCGGTGAACGGGTGAGAAACGCCACAACCGCGTTCGTCGAAACGGGTGCGCGTGGAAAACTGTGTTACGGGCGAAACACGACGTTGGCAGTGTGTGTGTGTGCGAATACGCGCGAATTCCGTTTCTGTTACTCCGATTGCCAGGTTTCTTTTTCTCTTGGTCGACTAGAAGATTGTTGCGTAAAGCGAGATTCGAAATTTAGACCCGCGGAGATATGCTTAGAATAAAAAACGTCGGTGTTTTTCGATAATAAATCAGGAGAAACTTGACGAGGTTTTGCTCAACCGTGTCAGTTTTTCGAGTCTCAGTCGTTGCGAATCTTTCGCGCGAATCTTCGCGTTTTTCTTTCTTTCTTTTTTCTTTTTTTGTTTTTTCTTCATCTTTTCGCGCCGTTAAAAGTGAAATTTACGCGCATCGAGAAACGATGCCGCGCGTCGTTTTACAAAATACCGATAGAAAAAGATATCGCTGCTACACGGAACGATGGGTACCGTTTTTTCTCCTTCTCTTCTCTCCCTCCCACCCCCTCTCTCTCTCTCTCTCTCTCTCTCTCACACACACATACATTCAGTCACTCGCTATCACTCTCATTCTCTCATCTCCTCTAGCTCGCCTTCTTCTCTCTCTCTCTCTCTCTCTCTCTCTCTCTCTGTCTCGCTCTCTCTCTCTCTCTCTCTTCCAGATTTCTCACTGTTCTGTTTAGTTATCATCATTTTTGTTTCACGCAAGTCTCTTTGTAGCACTCCTTCGTTCTTTTCTTGCTGTTTTCTTTTTTTCATTTCGTTTTGTATCTTCATTAATTGCAATAAATGCCAATAAGCCGGTGCAGATCAGCGTATATACGACTATATTATAGGTACATAGAATATATATGAACTGCAACGTTACTCTTCTCACGCTCCATGAGAATCGTACGGGAGACGATAAAAAAATATAAGAACGGAGAATAATATACAATATCAATATCAAACACGATCGTTCAATCGTCGTGCGTTCAGAGTGTGGAATTTCGTTGAGTCGGTTCTGCGTGAAATAGAAAAATCGGTAAAATTTCTAAAACGCTTCGGATGATCGGTGTACGTGTCCGTGTGTGAGTGTCTGTATACGTGTAAGAATGTATATATGCATGTATATATTTATATATATTTATATATATTTATATATATGTGTTGGTGTGTGTGTATGTATGTATGTATATGTATGAACGAAAACGGTACTCGACCGTTTCAGGATTCGTTTGATTCGTTCGAAGCCGCGGCAGTCGATCGGTGGACCGCTTCGCGTTTTCACGTTTTCCACGTGTTTGTCTTGTCTCTCCTCTATCTTTTTCTTTCTCCCTCTCCCTTCCTCTCTCTCACCCTCTCTCTCTCTCTCCATCACTCTTTCGTTTTGTTATCTCTTGTTCGCCTTTCACGGAACCATTGCGTGTGTTTATTGGAATGTAACGAGCTGTGCGTATCGATTTCATATGTACACGGAAATAATGGTCGTGCTGCGTGTATGTGTTGGGTGTGTATGTATGCATGTACGAAAAGCGTGAAAAATCAGACTGGATACAGGAATTTCGAGTTTTACAGCCTCGCAATGTGCCGCGTGCAGCATTGATTCGACGCGTCGACCGCGCTGTCGGGGCGCTTCGAAAATTAGGTAAACGCGAGAATGTGCGCGCAGTCGTACGCTCGAATCCCAGTCGAAATCGCGTCTCGGACTAGAGGCATCGTTTTTCATCTTTTTGTTCCTATTCTTTTTCTTCCTCGTTTTTTAAGAAATGATCGCGCTCGCGTTTGTTCTCGGGGCTGCGCATCGAATCTCCACCGATATTTACATAAATTAATTAGTCGCGGGTGTCCTCGATCGGCGAGGCGCGGACGAGCGATGTATCGACGCGTTTCTACGATGACGAACGATTCCGTTCACAGAGATCTGTAGTCGGCGATCCCACCGAAGACGATACACGCGTTCTCGAACGTGGCAGTATCCAACTACCGAGCGGTTCATGACCAAAAAATTGTCTGTTGTGCGTCGAATTGGCAGAATTAGAGTCGACTTCTTTTTCCTGTTTTATTCTGTTTGTTATCGATAATGGAACGTCGCTTACCGTCGGTCTAGTAAACAACGAGAGGGTACGGTTTTTACTTAGAATGCTAGGCTAGATAATAATGTACTTACGCACGAACGTGCCTGATATACACGGGGTATAAGTCCGCTTCACTCTCACGAATACGTAGTAAAAAAACCTGTGTTGCGCGCGCGGCCATCGACACGATCGTTTCGGTTGTCCGACCTACGCGATACATTGTTCTCTCTCTCTCTTTCGCTCTCTCCCTCTCTCTTCTCCCATTGTCGCTTTCCTCGAGTCTGGCCCGGCGTCGCGTCTTTATCTTCTGCTCAGCTCCGCTCTCACAGCTGTAACCGTACAAAATCAGAAACGAGACGAACGACTTCGCTTCGGCGGAACGTCGAAACGTTCCTAGCGTCCCGGCAAGAAAAGAATTAAATCGTCCATCGGATCGGCTTACCGTCCACGATCTCCTGCTTCATCTTCTGGAATTCTTTGCGCACTTCCTTGATGATCTCCGCCTTGAACGCCTCCATTTCTTGAGCCGTTAACACGGCTCCGTCGTTCACACCGTTCACTTTCAGCAAAGTATCTTCGGACGCCGAGCCGAACCTCTTGCGAACCGATTTCGGCGATTCGGCACCGTTCGAAAATTTATTGTTGGAATTGTTCTTGTCCCAGGACTTCTTATCGGGCGAGCTTTCCGGTTCCTGTCGTTGCGAAAAGAACGACCGCGTGAGAATCTATCAACGTTAACACCATCGAATCGCCTACAACCAACGCGAAAGAGAAGTACCTGCGGTTGCTCGGGTTGCTTCTTCTCGACGGCGGCTCGTCTCCGCGCCAGGGTCTTTGCCATCTCGTCCATCATGGAAGCCATACTGCCGCTTCCTCCTCTGCCCAACGTACCATAATTTCCACCACCCCCGGTATTGCCGATGCTGTTGCTATTCAAACCGCTGCTATTCTCCACGGATTGCTGCGCCGACTGAAATCATGCGACAAACAGGTCAACCAAAGAATGCCTTAACCGGACGTAAAACCGAATAACGAAAACCAAAAAAGAAACTGGATATATAAATCTATGATCCAAGAAAACGCGAACCTGCTTCTTCTTCAAACGAGCCGCTTGAAGAGCAGCAGCCAACGAGTTGGCGTCCGGCGGTGGATCCGCGTTGCTGCTGCTGTTGGAATTCATCGACCCGGTGGAACCGGTAGTATTAAGGCTGATGGCGTTCGCGTTTGGCACAGGTGGCGGAGGAGGTGGAGGAGGTGCAGCGGGACCGGTCAACGGTACCATGGGCGGCGGTTGAGGACCACCGCTGCCAACGGGCCCGTAAACGTTCGAATTAACCGTCGGCCCGTGGATTCCACTGGCAGCGGAAGCTGCACCGCCGCCACCGCCTGCGCTACCGCTGTTGTACTGATTCACGGAGTTCGCAGGTGTTCCATAGGGATTTGTGGCGTTCGACGCGGCTTGCACTTGACCGGTGCCGTACTGCGGTTGTGCCTGGGACACGACACTGTATTGAGACTGGCTCTGCACCGGCTGGACAACGTTCACGCCAGCTCCGACGCCGACACCGACCACGTATTGCCCCGCGGTCGTTGCCGCTCCACTGGTGGCGTACTGACCGATAGAATTTCCACTCGCGTATTGGTTACCACCGCTGCCTCCGCCGCCTCCGCCACCGGGCCCGCTTCCACCGCCGTACTGATTCGTTTGTCCCGGCTGTCCGCTGTTGCCGTAAAAGTTGTTCTGATTCCCGGTGGAATACTGACAGGGACTCTGGCTGACCACCGATGCGGTCGCATACTGATTACTGTTCGCCGGGGCGCCGTACTGACTTCCTTGTCCGCTTCCGTAGATGGACTGAGCCTGGGGTTGACTCGGCAAGTTCGTCTGGGACGACGGCGACTGCGCGTACTGGTTCATCATCATCGGTGGCGGCGGTACGGGCGCGTTAAAGTTCATCATCACCGGCGGACAAGGCGGCACCGAGTTCGGCATCGGAGGCTGAGGAGGTGGGACCGGAGGAGCGACGCCGCTCGACATCTGTCCCGCTCCCGTCCCCAAACCAACCACCGGCTGAATCGACTGCACCATGGATTGCTGCGGTTGCGGTGCCGGCGGGGCAGAAGAAGTTCTATGGTGTCCGGATTGCTGCTGCGGCGGCGGTTGCTGCTGCAACGGTGGCTGCTGCGACTGTTGCGTTTGATGTTGTTGCTGTTGCGATTGCGGCTGCGGCATCGGAGGGGCTGCAGGCTGCATCTGCTGCGGCTGCGATTGCGGCTGTTGCACTTGAACTTGTTGGGGTGGTTGTTGCTGTTGTTGTTGCTGC
The DNA here is from genome assembly GCA_028453745.1 of Agapostemon virescens. Taxonomy (NCBI): domain Eukaryota; kingdom Metazoa; phylum Arthropoda; class Insecta; order Hymenoptera; family Halictidae; genus Agapostemon; species Agapostemon virescens. The sequence goes on from CM052092.1 coordinate 801,524, forward strand.
TGCTGCTGTTGCTGCTGTTGTTGCGGTGTTGGTTGTTGCTGCTGTTGTTGTTGCTGCTGCTGCTGCTGTTGCTGTTGGCTACCCAGAGGGCAGCTCGGTGATATTGCATTCGGACTACCGGTTGCTGCAAAAGAAAATACGGTTTTCTTGACGATTCCGAGCTCGACTCTCGCGACTGTGGCATAACCGTACGACGAGAAACGACGGATACGATACCCTGACTTTGCTGAGACATTCTACGCTCCTGAATTATCGCCACGTCCTCCCTGGTCATAGTTCTGTGAACAAGATTCAAATTAATGGCTGCGTCGCGGAATAAATTCGGTGAAACGGCAATTTTTGCGAACCTGTAGCCCATGTCTTCGTCGTATTGGGCGTTGGCCTGTTGCTGTTGCTGGAACACGGGTTGCTGCTGAGTGGTCGAGCCAACCGCGGGAGCGAGACTTCTCGATATGTTGCTTCCGTTGCTGAGCACCTGTAAAGAAAAGAAAAAAAAAAGAAACGCGTAGATCAAGGATCTTGCGAATGAAAGACTACGGCGAACACGGTTGTCGATAAATCTCTCGACGATTATCTCACATCGAGCGCCTGCAGCATCGCCCTGGCGAACGCGTCGGCGTCGTCCTTGCTGGAGAAATTCAGGCCGTACACTTGCTTGTTGTCCCTCCATTGGTGAAACGTTCCCGTCGCTTGATTATATTTCAGCCCTTTCAGGATCGCACAGTTGATGACGATCTCGTGATCCTGCAGCTTTCTGCCGACCACGCGAAACGTGTTGTTCACCACATGATGGTACAGCTGGACCTTCGATAGCCCGGAGGAGCTGCCGCTCGGCACCCATTTCCTGTTGATGTCGTCGTACACCATTACCGACGCGCGAGCGGACGATATGCTCACTTCGCTGAAATAAAGAACGGCCGGTGAGGGGAAACTGAGAGGAGAGCATTAGAAAATTCGTCCTCGAGTTGCGGACCGCTTCGAGATTTCTTTACCACGATTGGTAGTCCCCTCGTTGCGGTACGAAGCGTCGGTTATCGCGGGAATGTCGCTCGGAAATCATCGCGTTCGGAGAGAATGAGAGAGAGAGAGAGAGAGAGAGAGAGAGAGAGAGAAAGAGAGAGAGAGAGAAAGAGGGAGAGAGCTTTGGAGAAGTACTAGCAGGAAACGGTTCTCGAAACCACGGCACAGCACGGCACGGCACGACACGACACGACACGACACGACACAGCTCGGCACGGCACTCGACGGCCTCAAGGATGATGAAGCGATTCGCGTGTTCTCGCAACGGCGGAAGAACCGACGGATTCCATCGAGCACGGTGTTACGCTCGATGTCACTTTCACCGTGCCACGGGCCACGGGCCGAGTTGGACGGATTGCTCGCGAAACCAGAACAGAACCGAGCGGAATACGAAAAGATACTGACCACTTCCTCCGGCCGCAAGAGCCGGCCAGAAACGGGCCGACGTTACGATAACGAGCCGAGTAATATCCGCAGAACGAGCGACCGTTTTTAACCGAGCGCGTCCCGATATTCCTTCCACCAGACATTTCCGTGTTCCGGTGAACGATTCTCGCATCCACGGGTTTTCCCTTGGAATTAACGCGTGAAAATTTCCCGCCGCGTACTCGGCGACCACCGAAACTCGATAAGATTCGCAAATCCGAATTAAGCAAAATAAATATGAAAAGCGATTCGAAATTGCCACCGAGATGCGTCGCGAGATAAGCAGACGCGACGCTCCTATATCGTATCGGGTTATATTTTAATAGTTTATCGCGATAGTTTACCGAATTTATCTCTGCGAATTGATTTACAGTAGCCGAGGAACGCGCGACATTCGTTTGACGCATTTTTCGCGTGATCCGCAACAGATGAAAGTACTCCGGCGGCTCGACGTGTTGTCGAACTATATTCACGAGACGTTACAACGACCTCGCATCGTGACTGGCTCCGATGCACCACGGTCTATATACTCTGTAATTGTATACAAACATTGCACGACAACGCGGTACCGCGATAACAATAAATTCTTTAACGATATCGAGGGAAACGAGTTAGATTATCGCTGTTAACAAACAGAATATCGAGTAATATTCCTTCGTGGCCAGAAGTTAGTAGACCGAAGAACCGGAAGATCGCGGTTACAACGAGTTTACTTTATTTGCTAGATGTAGAAATTTCTGTTGGACTCTTTCTGTATCGAATTATACATTTCTGATATCTCTCTCTCTCTCTCTCTCTCTCTCTCTCTCTCTCTCTATCTCTATCTCTGTCCCCCTCCCCATATGTACAATAAAGATACAAGTGTGTCGTAAGAAAGATACAAATGGAAGCGCACAATCTAAGGTATTCCGTGCAATCGGTTGAACCAGATATGAATCACCCTCCGGAGAAAGAACGAAGAATCGGTGAATCAGAAATCGGTGCACGATTATCGGGAATTTCAATGACAGCACCGATTACCCGGTTTTTTCTTTTCGGTTTTCGAACACCGGAAGCGGCCGGGCGAATTGTCGTGCGATCGCCGAGATAATCTTTAAGCGACGGCATAATTGCGAAAGGTACGCGCCTGCGTAAGAACGGACGCTTCGCCGGACATAAACAAACGAGCGACGTACAATTTTTCGGCGTTGTATTTCCATTCCCGGTCTGGCTGGTTCGCGTACCGCGAACTAAGAGACCGATGCACACGCCGCGCAAAAAGCAAACGGAACGAGCAAAGAGAAGACCAAGCACGGTTTCAGTTTTAGGACACGCGTAAAGACTTCGGTACGCGAGACGCGAGTCGCAGACCTTGACAACCGAGGAGAAAAACCGAATTTCTAAATTGAACCTTTTTTTTTCTCTTCATTTTTTCCGGAAATTTTTACGAAACGTCTTTACCGTTGATTAAAATAAATACCGTCCGCAAACTCTGACCCAACCCCTACACTGTTTGTCAACGACGATAATGTGTCCTATCGAGTAGATTCGGATGCGTAAACCATATCTAGCGATTGCGTGTTCTATGGACGAAATACGATATTCTATCGAAACGTCAAATTAATCGGCAAGATACGGGAAAATATTAGCATATTTCCGGGCGATTCCGAATAGCCGTAGATCGGGAATATCCAGCGAACGTTGTACGGGAGAATTCGATGCTTCGAAAAAGTAGTTTTGCACGGCGCGTACGACAAAAGTCTCTGTCCGGTTTGCGATTAACCGAGTATGGGCTGTCTGCGTCATTGTCAGTTGATCGGCTTCGTCGAAAGGTTGATAAATATGATAATTCGATCCAAAAATCGATGGAAATCGAACGATGGAACGACCGACATCTCGAAGAACGCTCGAAGAGATTCCCCGGAACCGGACGAGAAACGATAAAGGGAAAGATGGAACGCGAATGGAAACGTTCGACGAAAAATGATATTGTTATCGAAGTCCTACCCCCCGGTGGAGACCGAATGCTACACCGGACAGGGATCTTAGCATTTCGCGAGTAAAACAAAAACGCCGAAACGCCGTTACGAAACGTCGAAGAAAAATGAGAAGATCGATGTCAATGGGCGAGAAGAAAATCGAAATTACGGACCGGACAGAGCCGAGCAGGCGTGGACGACGATCGGGGACGAAACGAAGCGGTGATCGAAGCTACGAACCCGAGAGACTCGAATCGAGACTCGGGCTTCTCTTTTCTTCGAATGCTATGTCACGTACGTGGAACTTACTTCATGTTTGTCTGACTTGGGAGCGTATGCTATGCCTTCATGCAAGCCGTATTCCTGCTTCTGCACAATATATCACCGATTCCATGAAAACACGCAAGATTCGGGCAGGATTTACGGTAGTTCGACATAAATAACGCACAGGACACTAACACCACCCCAACACCCTGCCTATGCACATCTGGCCGGCCATATTGCCGACTCCAAGCCCATACTCCTACCACCCTTCGTCTCGATGCACTCGCGCGTACCTAGAGCGGACACTCGACACCGACGTCGCCTTGTCCTGCTATGTTCGCTGGTCGAGCGACACTGCGGCAAGTTTCAACAACTAATTCTCGATATGTACGCGTCGGTAAAATCGTCTACCGTGTATATAGCCTCGGAACTGCGCGCGCCTGCGCGATTCGATCGTACGCTACGAACGTAGCTCGGGGTCATCCTACGAATCGCCGTATTTTTTAATGTTGTAAATTCACAATTTTTACACTTGCGTTTACTCGTAATCATTCGTGTATTAACCACCGTTTTCATCGTGACGTATCGAATGCGAAAACTTCTTCCCTCGAACTCGAACGTTATCGGATGACCCAGTTGCAAAATTTAAAAAACTGGCTTTGCAGTTTTGCTGTTCTTAGAACATGTTTTCCGTGTACGTGTAGCAAATGATTTTAACAGTGTATATAACTGCCCTAGTTGCCCTTTTTAATTCGGACAGTACGCGATGCTAGAAACGAATGTTTAAGAAACGAGAATTTATGGGACGGCCTGGTACTTTTTCTGAATGAAAGTGCAATAATTTCGAGTCACGAACGCTTAAACTACCAATAGGAGTTTCACGAAATAAATCTAAATTTTAAACAATGTCAAATTACCTGATTGGTTGCGTAAAACGGTTAACAAATACGTTCACGATTCGTACGCGTAATTCTTGAAGTCATGTTCATGGTGTACAAACTTTACGCCTGCGTGCGAATGTACGAACATCCGTGACTACGTTCGCATTGGATCTTCTTGCAAGCGCATGCGCCCTGGAAATTGGTTCCAAAAAAAATGGCAAAGCTTCAATACTCGAAGTGATCGCTTCGTTTTTTTGTATCGTAAACAGACCGAACAAACGTACCGAACAATTGTCTATAAAACATAAATCTTTTCTAACGATTGTTAATGCGTTCGATTATCGATTTCACGTTGACGAGAGTCGTCGATCTATCGAACATCATTTTGATATATTCAATTGCAGTTGCGATATAATACGAGATAATACGGTCGCAATCGAAACAAACCTGTTAACCGGATACTCGTATTTTATTGTATATTTCCTTACGAATAAGTAAAAACCACTTGAAATTTCTAACGAGGATCCAATTCTTTTTCCCGCACGATATATGTAATGTTCGATCGGAAAATTTGTTATAATGCGTTTTAAACAGGATCGAATTCAAGCGCAACATACGAGCTCGCGGTTGAGGGCCAGTGAACTCGAAGGGAATAAAAAGTAAAACTTCGTATAAACCGCCTGGCGAGAGTGTAACGGTAGCGTTGGACGTTAGATGGCGCGACAATTTGAGTTCTACTTGAATACACGGGAGTTTCCACAGGATTCTATCGCCGACGCACCTGGCGCATCGACCGAGAAACAGAAACAGCTGTCCGTGGCGAAGCAACTTGAGGAATATCGTCGGTTAATCGTCGATCCAGAATTCTGTGGATCCTTGGCCGCGTTATCGTGAGATGCGGAGGAGGAGGCCCCAGGGTATCGTGTCTGTCATTGTCCGCGTTACGAACCTACTTCTCGCTTCACCACTCTTCACCACGCTTTAGGCGCTCGCTTCGACAATAACGTGCTTGCCTTTTATTTTTTTTTCACTTCTACGATCTGGAACCTTTCTCCCTCTTCGTCTCTCTCCTTCTCTCTCTTTTTTCCCTCTCTTTCAATTTACTCGTTGTGCCCCTTCCCTTGGTTGCTTGCTCTCTCGCTATCTTTCTCTTACTCTCTCTTTCTCGCTGTCCGTTCGACTGTTCCCTGTGCTCCTTTCTCGCGTTATCTTTCTCTCTCTCTCCCTCGCGCTCTCTCTCTCTTTCTGTCTATGTCTATCCCCGTCTCTCTTCCCCCCCTTTCCTTTTTACTCTCGAGAGATCTCTGTACGCTTCATCGACGATGTAAACAGAACGATCGGTTTTGGATAAAATTCGTTGGTCTCCCGCACCGCCTCGTGTGCCGTTTACGCGTGTATTCGTGTTACGTTACCGTTGCCATCGTCGCTACTGTTTGCGCGTACACAAAAGTGACGCGCGTGTACCCGAAATACGCGCGCATCGACGTACCAACGACGCGTAACAGATCCTCGGTGACGGTGTCTCTGATCGTTACGAATCATTTTCGGAGCTAACGATTCTACCGTGGGAAAAGCTCGTACGCTTTCCAACGGTCATGATTCTGCTCCGTCGATGGTCGTACCTTCGACGAGGTTATACGTAAACGATCTCCCGCGCTTCGGACACTCTCGTCTCCCACTCGTGTGCGAAACGGTGGAACCGTTTGGTCAAATTGGATCACCGTAAACCCGAATACCGATCGAACATCTGTTTCTGTTTCTCTGAAATATTATGCTAATCCGGTCCGTAAAAAGTTTCGAAAGATTTGGAAACTTCGATGACAGCAACCTTGTGCTCTCTTTTTCAGCTTGGGTCGATCTACACTCTGCGGTAATGGTACAGCAGAGGATAAACTCATCTGGGTCAATTAAGATGTGTAGCTAGTAAATATTTCGAATATTCTAAAATGTAGGCCAAATGGAAAATCGATCGATAGATACAAATCCCATGTTACGTTATGTCCCTGGGTTTATCATCTTGTATCGCTACCCTAGAGTACGGTTTGCATTTACTTCAATAACTTTGGCTACCGATATGCGATAGCGAGTTGTCCGCATCGGCCAATGTTATTGCTACAAGGGAATGTGTTTGCATTTGCTGTTGCAGCTATATGTAATTATGAATAAAGTGTAAGCACACTTGCAAGAAACATCGGACATGACTAAGCAAACATGGGAGCGTTACCGATACGCATAAGGTTTAACTATCGTACGTGTTAAGAGGGACATGGTGTATGAGAATACAGAAGAAATCGATCAACCAACAAAATCATAAGGAATGGTATTCTATTGGATATTATTGGATGTTAGATAAGCCAAAAAATGTCCGGTGATTCAGGATGGAGCGCTGTCATTCACCATCCTTCGGAGTTAGAACTACAGAACTGGAATTGGGAAGAAAACGATGGGGAGCAGGAAAGAGAACTTCCTTCGACCGTTGACATGGATGCCATAAAAGGTGGAGGTAGCTGGGATCCAACCACTGAACCTAATGGTATCGAACTGTTTGCTTATAGCCTTAGTATTCCCTTTATAGCCTTATCCTATAGGCGTATCTGATACAAATATTTGCTTCGTGCAGGAACACATTCTGTTGATTCCGAAGAAGATTCAGATTCTGAAGACGAAAGTTCTGGTGGCACCGAAGGCAGTTGCTCTTATTCGGATTCGAATTCGGACTCAGACGACGAGAGCAGCGGCGACGAAGAAGAGGAAGACACAGGTTCAAATTCGGATTGCACGTCGGAGCACAGCGAACAAACGTTCTCCATTCAAGAAACCAATTTCGAATCGGTACGATCGGAGCACGAATTGACTTGTAGATCGATCCATCGTAAAATAACGTTTAATCACCTTGCAGGGTGCGCTTAAATTAAAGATCACGATGAAAGGACCGAAGAAAGAAGATGCGGAAAAAACGCGGTGCGACAAGACCAGAAGGAGCGTAACGAAGAAACCTAAAACTAATTGCGAGACGAAGGTAACCGATTTTATTTTGACAGAACGCAGCGACCCAAGCGCGACCAGCTTTTGTCGACAATTTCTTTGTTTTTTGTTTAGTCGTCGGAATGCAGTAGCGACGATTCAGACTCGTCGGAGGGTCGGCTGCCATCGCCTAATAATTCGCAGAAGGAACAGCAGCCGCAACAACAGCAACAACAACAGCAGCCACAGCAGCCAGAGCAACAACCGCAGCAGCCACAACCGCAACAACCACAGCAGCAGCAGCAGCAACAGCATCCACCGCTGCAGGAGATAAATCAAGAAGATCTGGCGGCTATCCTGCCGGATCAAGAGCACGAGGACGCACCGTTCGACGGATTCGAGGACTCGGAAAGCGGTCGGCTGGTATCGAAAGCTATAGAACGAATGTCGCTCGGGGCTGACTCGGATACGAGTGAGAACGGCGATCAGAATCCTGTACCTGTGTATAGTTCGACTTTATTGCAGCAGTTCGTCGAGAAAACGGCTTTGTTGTCGGAACCGCGGAAGAGACGGAGCAAAGCGAGCAAAAAGCTCAACGATCCGGAGTATCCTTGCGCTTCGAACGTGTCCCCGGATTCGGGAATACAGTCGGTGGACAACAGTCCGCTGCACTTGGCTATCAGTCCCGCGAGTCCATCAGCTCCGACGCAGTCACCGATTCAAGCCGTGGTCCCGAAGCCGGCGGTGAACGTGGATCGAGTTTTGTATCCGCCGAAACGAAAGCCTGGGCGACCGGCGAAGACGGTATCGGCGCAACCGCGTGGTCCAGGTAGGCCGAGGCTCAAACCAGAAGTAGTTGAGAAGATTGAGAAAATAGAAAAGACGGAGAAAGTGGAGAAAGTGGAGAAGAACGAGAAAAACGAGAAGAACGAGAAGAATGAGAAGAAAGAGGTAACGCCGCAGCAAAAGTCTCCGAAGGAGGAGCCAAATAAAAGGGGGAAATCGAAGTCTGTGCCGCACAAGACAAGTGGTGCGTCTCGAGAACAAAAGGAGGAGGAAACTAGCGAGTCGACGAAAAAGCCGAAAGAGAAGCCTTCCGGAGTGTGTCAGAAGAAACGTAATTGTAACGTTTCGAAACAATTTTCGCAGGGGAGAATGAGCGGGAAAAGGAACAACGCGAGTTCCCCCACGCGCGTCAAGTGCCTAAGTAGAACTGTAACGAATAAGTACGGAAAGGAAGCGAGTCGTTGCGACGGTAGGATGTGCAAAAAGATGAGGAAAGACAAACCGGGCGGAGGTAACAAGATTACGACGCCATTGCGCCGGCAGAAGCAGTCTTCTTGCGAAAGGATGGCGACCGATAGGAAGCCGGTCAACTCCGGTCGAAGAAGTCTAAAGGAGAACAGAAGTAATTCTGGACCATCGTCAAAAAGGCAGAGCCTACTAAAGAAGAACGTCGCGCCGGTAACGCGACGAGTCTTAAAGGAGAACAAGAACAGCAAAAGGACGTCGTCGGCCACGTTTGAAACGAACGGCGTCGGGGTCCAAACTCTGATCTCGCTGCCGGTCGGCCAGGTGCTTAAGTCGGAGAAGGTGGAGCGACCGAACAATAAGTGCGACAAAGCTACACAACCCATACACAATCATTGTCACAAGCACCATCATCATCATCACAAACACCGGCGACGGTTGCCGTTGAATCCTCCAAAGACTCCGCTTCGGATCGACCCGTGCATCATCCAGGAGTTGGAAAAACTGATCGAAGAATTCGCCAGGTCGTGCAGTTTGGGTCGGAACAACGCGAGCATCGGTTACTCCGAGCTGCCACAAATCTTCCGTGTGAAGAAGCTAACGAAGAAGAGGAAAGGTGACGTCGCATCGAACGACGATCAGAAGCTAAAAAGACGCTCAAAGAAAGAAAAGATACCGGCGGGGACAGACTCGAAGAGCGGCGTGAATGCGACCGCAAACTCGAATCCAAACGAGCAGAGGCTGCCTTTGAAGAAGAGGCATTATCATGTTTCAAGTCCGCACAGTTCTCAGAGCTCAAACGCAAGTTCCAGCGATCCAACCGCCAACGAAGGCAATTGCACCGAGAGTCACATAGAGGAAGCAATTGAGGCTACGATCACGAGATACGGGGGTGGTAGTTCTGCGTCCTCGTCTCAAGAAGACGCTGTACCCGTGACTCCAAAGAAAAGACACAGAGACGCGGAGAGTTCGAGCCCCGATAAATCAACGACAGCCTCGTTGGAACCGCTCGACGAGAAACCGCTCAGTCAAGCGGACGTACAGCCCCGTCGGAAGAAGAAGGTGGTCAAGGATCTTCGAGTGACGGTAACCAAACTCCCGGTCGACAGTGGTCATTCGGAAAAAGCCGAGAAGTCGGAGAGGGTCGACGGAAAGGTCGAGAAGACGGAGAAATGTGTTGGTGAGCCGAAGAAGGGCCACGCTACCGAGAAGAGTTGCGGGAAGAATGAGAAAACGATCACCGAGAAGACGATCAAGGCTGACAAGGGTCAAGCGGCGGAGAAACTGGAAAAGCACGAACAGTCCTCTTCGGAGCAGGTCGTTCGTTTGGAGAAAAATATCAAGACGGATGCAGCGGAGTTCAATGCAACCGAGAACTACGAGGACAGCGAGACCGCTGGAGAAAGCAAACCGCCGCGGGACAATGTTGCACCAAACCTTCCAAATCCATTGAGCGCGGCGGCTGCTGCCGCACTGGTGCTCACCAAGAAGAAGATGAGGCGGCGCAAAACGATCAACCGCACTGGCTTCCCGACTCTGAAGAAGAAAAAGAAAAAGAAAAGATCTCTGAGCGCGAGCGGAGCGTCGAATGATACGGCGACGAAAGCCGCTCTGACCAGCGACGACAACGCGGACCTGGACGCGGATCTGGACGGCGATCGAAGCTCGTCCAAAGAAGGGATTGAGGACGCCGTTGAAGAGAGCAAACCAACCGTGCTGAGCGCGGAAATGCGAGAAATCACGGCCGAGGAGAACCTCGACAAGCGCGCTGACGTTCCGAACGTCGGGCAAACTGTATCAGACAAATTTGCTTTGGAAGACTCCGATTCGACGAAACAGGAGGGATCATTTCGCGCTTGCGCGAATGAGGTCACAGAGTCTCGCGCTGGTCAGCTGAGAGTGAGGAAGGACCTGGTGGAAGCGGACAGTGAAAAGAACGCCGCGCAGAAGTTCTGTCCGGTAAAGTTTGAAAAGATTCACGATCTGAAAACATACGACGAAAACGCACCCCTGGAGGAGTCTCTGGAAAGGTACGAAGCGGCCCAGCAGCAACAACGATGCGCCGCCGCAGAGGTCTTGGAAGAGAACTCGAAGCATCCTTCTGAACGTGCTGCTTCCCAGACGAATATCAAAACCGAGCAGGCTGCACCGTTGAACGGAAATCAGAAAAAGCGGCGCGGTTCTGCGAGCCCTTGCACCCTGGCGCCCAGAAACGTGAAACGTCTGCGCAGTTCGGGCTACGATACCGAGAACGATAACTTGTCGAACAATAATGTTCTCGAGGCTGGGAAACACTCGAATACAACGCACACCAGAAAGAAACAGTCCAGATGGAAAAAACGGTATCTGCAGGGTGGCGTGTTGCAAGATTTCGGCAAGGATTCCGAGTCGAAGACGAGGAGTGGTGCCAGTGGGACCGTGGAGGCTGCTGGGAAGAACAAATTAGTTGGCGATGCGAACGATGCTGCTTCCACTGTTCTCCTATCGGCTTCATATCAATGTGGCAAGTTCTTGCGCCAAAGGAAAATGTCGTTCCAATTGCGGTACGATTTATGGTGGCTGCACACGCAGTCTAGATCGCCTGGCAGAGAATCGGTACCGTCATGGAATTACAAGTAAGAGCACTGATCGTAGCCATCGTCTGAAATAACCTTGATCAAGCATTTCATTGTTTTTTTTCTTTCTTTCCCGCAGAAAAATCCGTATGAACGTTTACTACGACGTGAAACCGACTACGCTCTACGAGGCTCAAGCATGCGAATGCAAACCGGAAAGTGGCTGCGGCGATGACTGCATTAATCGCATGGTCCTGAGCGAATGTTCTCCGCAGCTTTGCCCTTGTGGGGAGAAATGCGAGAACCAGAAGATTCAAAAGCACGAGTGGGCGCCCGGCTTGCAAAAGTTCATGACAGAGGATAAAGGTTGGGGAGTGAAGACTCAGCAAGCCATCAAATCCGGGGTTTTCATCTTAGAGTATGTGGGAGAAGTCGTGTCCGAGAGAGAATTTAAGTCTAGAATGGCAACCAGGTATATCAACAGACCATATAGTATTCTACCTAATAACGAATTATTAACCAGAGTACAACAAAGTGTAAAATTTCTTCAGGTATGCGAACGACACTCACCATTATTGTTTACATCTCGACGGAGGTCTGGTGATCGACGGTCATCGGATGGGAGGCGACGGACGCTTCGTGAATCATTCTTGCGAGCCTAACTGCGAGATGCAGAAGTGGAGCGTACACGGGCACCCGCGTATGGCGTTGTTCGCATCCAGGGACATCAAGCCGGGGGAGGAGTTAACTTACGATTATAATTTCGCATTGTTCAATCCATCTGAAGGACAGGAGTGTAGATGTGGTAGCAGTGCCTGCAGGGGCGTAATAGGTAATGAGATTAAGGTTCAATCGAAACTAGAAACTTTTGATCCGAATTGAAAATACCGTTCTATTTCGTAGGTGGGAAGAGTCAGAGGGTTCCAAAGACAGTGGTTCCATTGCCATCTCAATTAGAACCGCCGGAGAGACGGTCGGTCGGTAGACCGAGGAAGAACGTGCGGAAATCAAACGCGGTACAGTCCGTCAACTCGAAAGGCATTTGTAAATCGCGAAAAGTCGGCGACTCAAGTCTGTTGCACGTTCCCGCGTTGAAACCAATGTCTCACCAACAACGTTGTTTCGCGCAACAACATCATTGCTTCTTACTACGGAACTTGGAAAAGGTAAGACGTGTAAAGTCGTCGGTGAACCAAGTACAGATGCAAAACGGCAAGGCAAAGTTCGGCAACGTGAGTACCTTCAAAGAGAAGAGTCCCGGCGATGCAAAGATCCAATCGGACGCGTTCTTCTCGCAATTAACCGCTCTGACGAATACCAATACGCGAACGGTGAGGACGAGGAGGTTGGCACAAGCGCAAGACGATCCGGAGGTGCATAAAACTGCAAAACTGGCGAAGGTGAATAAATTGGACTCGATAAATCTGTTGCGTAATCTTATTTAGTACGGAGTCGTTTACCTTCCTTCTAATTTTTCAGGTATTGAAAGACCTGTACAGCGTGGTGGCAACGGCTAACGATGAGAACGGCCAATTGCTCTGCTCGCCGTTCATAACGTTGCCATCGAAAAGAAAATTAGCGGATTATTATGAGAAGATATCGGACCCCATAGATTTGACTATGATCGATCAATGCATCGGAACGGGTCACTACAAAACCGCCGAGCACTTCGACCACGACATGATCAAGCTCTTCGACAATAACGTCCGGTTTTTCGGAAGAACTTCGGAGTTGGGAATCGCTGCGGCCAGATTAAGAAAATTGTATCTTGGTAGCAAGCCTGACTTTGTGAATGCAATAACCGAGGCCATTGGTTGTCCTCCTTCTCAAGGATTTTTACCACCTAGAGGATCCACCGCTGGAGAAGAAGACGTTATTAGATGTATATGCGGGTTGCACAGGTGAGTTTAGAATGAATGAATGTTACTAATAGAAACTAAACATTTCAGCCGTTCCATTTGACTATATAAAAAAACCTTTTCTACACAGAGATGAAGGTTTGATGATCCAGTGCGAGCGCTGCCTGGTCTGGCAGCATTGCGATTGCGTGAAAGCCGACACCAGCATCGAGTCGTACCTGTGCGAAAGATGTCAGCCGCGTCCCGTTGATTTGGAAATACCTCTGGAAGGAGACGAAGAAGAGGAAGGCAAGAAACACTATGTCACTTTGATGCGCGGCGATTTGCAGCTCAGACAAGGAGACACGGTGTACGTGTTGAGAGACACGCCAGAGAAACACACGTACAAAACCATTCAAAAACCTGATTACGAACAAATGGACATCTTCAGAATCGAGAGGCTGTGGAAGAACACAGAGTAAGAACATTTTTTGAGAATTTCATTATCCCAGGTTGGATAAATACGTTCACGCCATTTTTCTCTTACAGAGGAGAAAGATTCGTCTTCGGCCACCATTATTTAAGACCTCACGAAACATACCACGAGCCCACTCGAAAGTTCTATGAGAACGAAGTCGTTTGCGCTCCCCTTTACGAAGCAGTACCGTGCGATTTGGTAGCTGAACGTTGTTGGGTCCTCGATCCTCATACTTATTGCAAAGGTACTTGGCTTTAATCTCCTGACACATTTATTTGTCTTTCGACTAGCAATTTAATAATGTTTTTCCACGTTTTCCCATTTATTCTCTTTTAAAACAAAGGCCGACCGGTTGGATCCACGCCAGAACACACATACGTATGCGAGTATCGCGTCGATCGCGCTGCTCGCCTCTTCACCAAGGTAGCCAGAGCAAGGCATCAAGTCTGCACGAAACCGTACGCATTCGAAACGTTTCCGCAACGCATTAAACACTATAGAACGTATTTGGTAAGTAGTGCAACAACAACAAAAATGTATAATTTATACGGTGAAGCCAGCAAGAATTGACGTTTAATGCTCGCAAATTGTTACAGCCTCACAGCCTCGAAGGGATACAGGTTGGGAATAAAGTGAACAAAGACAAAAAGAAAGTGAACAACCATGATCTTGACTCTAATCAAAAGTCTGAATCGAATGATAACTCGAAGACGCACGGCAAGGATCAGCAGAAATCTTCTACGAGCAAGGGTAGACGACGATCGAATGAAATCTTGTCTATTCCTACACCAGCGACGTCGTACGCTCAGGTAATTGTTCAATTGTTCTTCAGTATTTTCTTCACGATAATAACGTGCATGGATTCTTATTCACAGAGAGAAGAGCAAAGGCGGAGATTAAACAACATTTTAATCGGTTTGCTGCAAAAAATGCCGAATAAAAAGGATCCGTTGGATTTGTCGTTCTTGTTGGAGAGGAATAGACGGAACCGGAAAAGGCCTGGCGGATTAAATCCGTGACAGTGGATGACACAGCAACGATAATGCGGCATTAATCTGCATCCGTACGTGATACGGAGCATTGTTAACCCCTTTACAGAGGTGCCTGTAATCAGAACGTTCTGCTTCGTCGCAAGTTCAATTGATTCCATTCGATCCGTTTCGTGGGGCAAACGGCGAGAATATTGCGTGTCCCCTTCTTCTTGCACTATTAATGCGACCCGTCCATTCGTATCATATTTAATCGTGTGCCCGAATGATGCGCTCCTTCGAGGAGGATTCACATCGATCGGGATCTTTTTATATGTTGTTTTTACACGCGCGCGAAGCTGTAGAAAATTTCAGGCGGCTATAGATGTAATCGAAATCTTTTACAGTTTCCTAGCATTATCGTTTTCACCATCTTGGATTAGTTTCTCCCGCTTTCGCGCTGGTACCGCGTCGCGACATCCGGGGAGAAGGTAATCCGCGATCGTCTCTAGAGTATTTGAACTGTTGTGCCGCGTTAAGATTGTAAGTATCTTCTCTATTAAATATAGGGGCGATTTGTTTTCGTAAAACGGATCGACTTGGATCGAGAATCTGGTCCCGTGAACGCGAGACAACACGTGTCTTTGAAACAAATTCGATCTAACAAGAACTGTTACTTCTCGTAGAATTCTAATGTAATTAGAATCGCGGAATTGTATAAAAATATTTGTAAATTTCTTTCGTAATGAATAACGAATACACTGAAGTGTACAAATTATACGTTGGCCGGCGATCGAAGGATCGCGGGGCAACGAGAGACGCGTGCGCGACTGTATAAATCACACAGCCGCATGTAAAGGAGCGAATATAGACCGACAAGAACGAAATCGAGTACATGCGAGGCTTTATTGCACAAAAGTACCATTATATATTTTTCATAAGCCCAGTGTTATTTGAATTAAGTGTAATATATATATATATAAATATATATATATAGGTTTTTAAATTAATAGATAAAACTCTACTAACATATTTAATTTATTATTGATCGCGGATCGAACATAGCTAATCGTTGCTATAACGACGAATATACGCAGGATTTCGTATTTATTATTACATTTTATGCAGTTAGTGAATACAATACAATTAAACGCTATTTAATACGCATAAGTCTTGTTTACACCATAATTTTTTTTTTTCATTTTTCTGCACTGTATCCGAGATGTTTTGTCGCATAGAAATGGTACTGCAATAACACTTTCTATAATTAGTTTTGTTATATGTGACCCGTGTCGGAACGGGTTATCGCTCGAGAAATGAAAATTACTTA
Source organism: Agapostemon virescens (assembly GCA_028453745.1). Lineage (NCBI taxonomy): Eukaryota > Metazoa > Arthropoda > Insecta > Hymenoptera > Halictidae > Agapostemon > Agapostemon virescens. The sequence goes on from CM052092.1 coordinate 817,457, forward strand.
CAATATCTTTGTACTTGAGTAGAAATTCATGCATTTGGTCTGTCAGCAAAAGTGCACGAATTATTTCAAATTACGAATTTCATTTAACACTGTATTCGTCGTTTAAAGAATCTCTAACAGAAACTATCACCAGTCTCGATATCGTTACTTTTAACCATTATACAGTTATTATTTTTGCAAGGTAAAACACATTGTTTTGAAACGTTATTTGATAGTTTTCACGCGATAATAGAACCTATGCAGAGCTTTGACAAATATAAAATACAGTAGTAGTTAAGCAAGTTCCACAGTTCTATCCCTTCGATCAAAATGTCCGTGCGATTCCAAGAATGCGTTACAAATATTGTCGGATAAATTGCAACGCGTTCATCTGTAAATCATGTTGAATTAATTTACAAATTCTCGTCCGTAGACCAACAAAGTCAACGGTTATCGTTGACGATTTACGTTAAGTATGCGTGAAGACTGAATTACTGTTACAGGATATTTCTAGTGGGTAATAGCGCTGATCCGATCTGGGTTGTAAATAGTTTAAACTCCAAATAAATAGAAGATATTTTTTATTTTTACGATTTAAGTTTGTACACTTTTGTCAACAAGTAAATTCTCCGATTGCGAATATTAATTTGTTGATACTCTTATTCTATATTCGACCGGAAGAGAAAAGATAAACGAATTTTGTTCGTTAGCTCGCGATTCGCAACGTAGTACACTTTGATCATGGCTGACTTCGAATCGTGGTAATATCCTCTGTTATATCTCTGTTTCTTATTACTTTCTACCACATCCTCTTCAAGCTATACCACCCTTGGCAAAAAATATTTCATCGAACAAACTAAACGTCTGGTTAAAAAAATCTGCTCACATATCGGAACATAAAACAATACGTAAATAAATATCTTGGCTTATATACAAAATACGGGACAACAAATTAAATAGCAATCGCGAGATCTGTTCATCGCCAGACATCATAAAAAATAGTTTCTTTTTAACTACTCTTACTGTGATCCGCTTTTTGCTTTAAGAGAAGATTTAATTGCCACATGCAAGAACAACCATGAAAATAATCTCTCCGACATCATCTTAATTTGTTTGATCGAATAAATTTTGCCAGGAATGAAATTCATGCCGTTTTACGATTCAGAAAGGTACCTTAATTCGAAGTCTCATACGCTGTACATAAGATTTTTTTAAAAAAGGAGGTAAAAAGACAATCATCCTGTAACTATGAGCGAACGATTTTTTTACGTTTGAATCGAAAAGAACGAAATATAAACAGATAGATACTGTTTGCTGGTAACTGGATTAATTCCAACGGGCAATCGATAGCTATTAAAATAAAATTCAATGGAGTAGGGTGGACTTGGATGACGTACGTGACAACGGGGCACGGCTTCACCAAAAAGAAGGAGAAAAGGACGGCGAAGGAGAAAGTACGTTGGGTAACGAACGCATATTTTTTTTTTATCGTGGAGCAGCATGACACAGTTACAAAATAGAATTTTCAATTCGAAAGTTTGAAGTATAATTCTGGTAAGAGTCGCAAATTCGACTCGTTTAATAAAACGCGGATAAATAAAAATCAAGTCTAATAATTTATTCGTGATACGATATTCTCTTTTTTTGTACAACACTGTCATTAGTATAGAAAGATTAAGACAAAATCATATACAATATCACTCTCGTGTGTTGTCGAGAAGTTAGATCTGTTTCTCTCATTTTTTTCTTTTTCCCCTTATTACATGGTACTTCGCTTAATATATGTATAAATAGATTTCCAATAAACGTTCCGTGAAATACGTTTGAAAATCTGTACATATTTACACGATTCTTTCCCGAGAGCGATATACTGTTGCAAGTATTTCAATCTTTTTCATATTAATCGTATAGCATACCCATACGCGATGCTGGTTTTTATCTTGACAGGTCCCATCGTTCAAAGACGTTACAAGACGTTATACTATACAGCGTATCTATTTTATCTCAATACAGTGAAATATCTTTTAAAGGAACGATGCTGTAAAATCGACTGTTTAACTTTATCCCCATAGATAATTTTGCTAATCCGATCGTGGTATAAAATTGAAATAGGGAAGTTCTGAATTTCTGTTATCATTGCGTGAAAAATTTATAAAACGACAGCTAAAAATTAAAAACATACTGTTAAGAATGTATTTGTACCACACAACGTACTCCCTCCACATCAATCAGTATTTTGTTTAAATATTTTTCTCGTAGTATCATTCCATTAAAAGATATTTCAATGTGTCGAAATGGAACAGACACCCTATGTAAGTTACCCCCTTTTGTTCATTCAAAAATGATTACGTACGTAATTCGAATTCGTTTGCGTCGTAACGAAACGTTTCTCTTCCAACAAAAAAATCAATCATGAGTTACAATTACATAATGCTTACAATTCAATTCATTATATATACTGCATTTCCCAATGCAAATCAGTTTGACGGTGCATGTGTAACGGTGCCTTCACGCGACAAATCTAGATTGTTGCTTGAATCATGAGAGACCGCAATAACTTTGGAATCTGTATATCGTACACGATATACGAACAAAACATCGTGAATATATTGTCGTGGAAAAGTTTGTCCATTTATCTGCATGTGTGTGTGTGATCAAAACCAATGTCTGGTAATGACGACACTCGAGGACGAGGTGTATATTTGTTTTCGTATATCCCCGACGGTTTATGAGGGAGACTATATCCTACTGTGGAATCACCAGCTAAAGCAGTTTTTACATTATCCACTGTGTTTGCCTGCAAAAGTAAACCGTAATAGTGTTAAGAATATCGCACACATCGCGTGAATCCCGACGACTTATTACGGTACCATGAATTCAATTTCTTTTTGGGAGAATCTTTTCCCGCAATATTTTGTTTTCTCATTTCTTTTCTTTTTTTTTTTCGTCAACTATTTTACAAGTATAAAATTGTTTGACTTCGTATCGAGAAATTACTTGAACGAGAATAAAATTACAGCCATTCATAATACCTCACTGTTCCACTCTTGTGATGTTTATCACGGTGGATTATTGTTTGTTTACAGTCTGATCACCACTTGCGGTTGTCTGACCGCCCTGCAGTTGTTGTTGCTGTTGTTGCGGCTGCTGTTGTTGTTGGCCCCAATACTGATTGTAATACTGCTGATTCCAACTGTTCCAGCTTCCGTTACCGTAACCCTGTTGTTGATTGTACGAGCTCTGGCCGTAGCTCTTCCAGCTTCCTCCCCAATGTGAACCCCAGTTATTTTGTCCCCATCCTTGACTGCCCTGACCACTCGACCAATTGCCTTGCTGATTCCACGATTGCTGTGACCCTGAATAATTTCTAGATGGAAAAAAGAACCAAACACATTATTTAATCTGCAATTTTTAAGCGCAAACACAAAATACTCGAAATTTTAATTACCCCACTGGAGCCCAACCACCTTGGCGAGAACCCAATGCTCGACCTCTATCATTTCCCATTCTTCTGTCCATATTGCCCCTTCTATCCATTCCACGATGAACAAGCGGTATGGGTGCTCCTCGTCCTCTCCACTGTACTGGAGGCCCATAGCCTCCACCGTGCCTCATATGACCACTTCTTTGCGGCCTGTCTCTCCAGCCCATATTGCTACCACCTCGCCAGCCTGGATTTCGATTTCTCTCGGAATCTGTGAGCATTATTTCTTTAGATTCCTTCTTCTCTCTGTGCGTTACCATAATCTTCTCGCGGTACTTACAATTATTTCCCCGTCTATCGCGGTAATCACGGTTGTCACGATTGTGTCGTACGTTGCGATTATCTCGAAAATTCTCCGGTCTTGAGTCGAGTCGTGGACGTTTACTCTGTTGTGAACCATAGCCAGCTTCTTTTGCTTCTTTGTTGTATTTTGCTATAATTTTGCCACCCTCTTCTTGATTGAGCTCGATCCAATCAACTGCGTCGAAGGAATCGCCAATGACTGGTGCTCTGAAGCTTGCTAAACCACGCAAATACGTGCGCCGTGTCAGGTGAAATAAATAAAACAGCATACAGAAGTATCTTAGTCTCAACAAACCTTTCATTTCCATCAGCAATGATTCGCCACGTTCCTTTCCTTCAACCGGTTTGTGCTTAGCAACGCGTGATTTGTATTCCTCTTCGGATGGTACCAGTACTATCGCTTTTCTCTGGTATCCACCGAAAGTCTTCATTTTGCGTCTTTGTGCGGAAGGGTATACGTTTGTCTGTGATGAGATTTAATAATATACTTAATAATATAAACAATGACATATATAGCATGATCAATGTGTATATATACCTGATCCAATATGTAATTGCGCCTTCTAGTTGGAGCTAGTTCCAATAATTTGTCTAATGCACGCCTACACTTGTCGATAAGAACCTCCCATTGATCATTGTTGTTTTCTTTATGAGATAAGTCAGAGTCCTGTAAACAACATCGTCAAGATGTAAAACATGTTACATATTCGTACGCATGTATCGAGAGGTTTAAAGCACGCACTTTGATTTTGTCGATTAAACTACCAAGCCCTAGAATATTATACATTTTGTTAGGCTGGCCAGCCGCGTGTTTGGTTGCCCAAGTTGTTTTTCCACAGGCAGGTAATCCGCACATCATTATTACTTCACATTCCTCTTTTTTGGCTGGTCTGCGCGGACCAGGAATCTTGGATTTAGAATCCATGTTGCCAATTGACATGTATCCTTCTAAAACTTCTTCGGCCCACAGATTTTCTTGGCCGAAATTGCAGGCGAAGCTACAGTTTTTGCTCAAGATATGCGGAAACAATGCTTTATCGCATAGCTCGGCTTTCGCGATGTTGAACGCAATACCTTGATCTTTACCGTTCACGGTATAAGACAAGACGATGTTATCCTCAGATGTTGCATCGAGATAACATCCGACGACATCGTCTTTACCAAACTGAAGCCCATAGTCTTCGAACTGATTGTTTGTCAATTTTTTCCCAATACTACTGTAACCGAAACTGAATTTTTCTTCTCCTAACTGCATCGACGTGTACGAAGTGGACCAACCCACTCTAAGTATGTATGGATTTTCTTCGTTTTCTGTATCAATGGGACAAAGATCTACTATTTTTGCCTCATAATAAACTTTCCCGTGAAGAAAACCGTACGAAGCTCTTGCACCAGCCCACATGTGTGAAAAACCATCGTTGTGCATGGGGGTAGCTGTGAAAAATCCTTCCTTGTCGATAACGAGATTTAAATCTGAATCATCTAAAAATAGAGAATCTCGCTATATTGTCGTGTCCGTGTAAAGTTGTACAGAGAAACACAATTTCACTTACACCAAGATAAAGTCAAAGCAGTTTCGTCGATCTCGGGTTCGTTCTCGACAATCTCTATTACTGGTGAATCTTCGCGCTCTTCCAAAGGGCTGGGCGATCTTTTTCTTTTCCTGTCCACTTTCATATCATCCTTATCTTGTTCCTTCAAATCTACATCTTCGTCTGCATCCTCTTCGGCTTTGACTTCCTCCATTTCTATATCCTGTACACATAAACGAAAGATAGTGATTAAGATAACAAACTTAGACGAAATGCAACAGTACTGTCGAAATTATATATCCATACCTGCTCATCCTGTTTTTCGTCATGTATATCGTCCAATACTTTTTCGTCACCTGATAAAACATTTGGATCCTCCATTGAAACATCTTCGGGTTTAGATTCATTGTTTTCATTCTCGTCAGCATTTTGTTCTCGCTCGAGCAAATCGTCTGTTACTACTTTTGTTTCAGGAATGTCGCTAGTCTTAACATTACTAATAGGTTCTACAGTTTGCACGTTATCTGTTATTTCTACGTCCATTTTACTGGTTTCATCGATTTTCTCTTTAACATCGTCTATCTTGGTTTTTTCCATAGCTGTCTTTGACTCATCATGTTTTATTACATTTTCTTCGCTATGCTTGCTCTCTTTTATAGTTTCTGTATGTTCAACTGTTTCTTTTATCGAAGTTACAGCTGCAGGCTGTTGCAGTTTATCTGTTTCATCTCTGCACTCCTGTGGCTTCTTCGGAGATACTTGTTCTTTCACAGGAGACTTCTTTGGGGACAAATTTTCATTGATGGTCGGTTTTTTCGGAGACAAATTTTCGGTAACAGTAGACTTCTTTGGAGACAAATTTTCATTGACAATAGACTTCTTTGGAGATATATTTTCATTGACAGTAGACTTTTTCGGAGATTCATGAACAGTAGATTTCTTGGGAGATACAGTTTCATGAACAGTAGGCTTCTTAGGAGATACTGTCTCATGAACAGTAGGTTTCTTAGGAGATACTGTCTCG
>CM052092.1:836619-849454 GCA_028453745.1 Agapostemon virescens
CTGGATCTTCCACGGACCTCTCCGGAAATGTCCGATTTATTTGGAGCCGGTGCCTCGACTGTGATCGCTATCGAATCGTCGCAAAGTATCCTAGCTTTGTCGAATTCTATATTTACGGTCTCCGTGTCCGCGAGAACCATTCCCATGGAAATCTTTCGAAACGAGACTTTCGCAAGAATCTTGGGCATTCGCGTTCGACTCTGGATCTTCCACGGACCTCTCCGGACACGTCCGATTTATTTGAAGCCGGTGCCTCGACCGCGATCGCTATCGAATCGTCGCAAAGTATCCTAGCTTTGTCGAATTCTATATTTACGGTCTCCGTGGCCGCGAGAAACGTGCACCGAAAGCGAGGGAACGTTCGCGACGGAAACTTGTCGGCGACAACGTGGGATGTGAACGCATTCGGACGCAAGGTTGCGCTTTTCAACCAGGGAAAAATGTCGAGAACATGTCGCGCTCGTTTCCTCGCCGTCACCTGTTTGCCAGAGAAAAATCGGGATAGAAATCCGAAGGGAACGAACGAGCGGGAACCAGCGGAGCCCGGCGACCTTTCTTGCAGGGAGAGACTGAGAGAATCGCATGCACGCACACGCACGCACAAAGAGAGAGAGAGAGAGAGAGAGAGAAAGAGAAAGAGAGCGATATAGAGAGAGAGAGACGTCCATGGAAGAAGCGCGGTCATCGATTGAGCGATTCCTTCTTTCTTTCGTGTCGCGATTCGCCAACGTCCGCGTCCGGACGTGAAACTGGTTTTCGTCTTCGTAGGCCGCTAAAAACGATCCTCGAAAAAGCGGAGCCAGACGCAGCGAGGAACAACGGTAAAAAAAAGTGAACACGCTTAGATAGATTCCGGCCGTCGATCCTCATCGTTTCAACCTCCTCGAAAATACTCTGTTACAATTTTGTCGAAATACGAGCGAACAAGCTGTAACCGTGACACGCGAATAAAACCGCGAATGTAACTCTATGAATAGGCAGCACGGCGCGAATTCATTAAGAAGCTACGATCGGCGGTGTGGGTGCTTCGATCTAGGCGAGACAACCCACTAGAATGACGCGGTTCTTACGCACGTTCCATTTAAAGACGAGCTGCGTTTCGAACTTTGTGCATGCTAGCGAAAATTGTTTAACTATATAGAAACGTATTTCCTTGTAAGCAGACGGTGAATCTTTATGGAAACGTCCATTTGCATCTCTGACTTTGTGAGATTTAACGTTTCTGTACTTCAAGATGTACGGTTTTATTATGCAGAAATGCATAAAGGCCCGCAGTCTACCTAGCAAGCGAAGGAACGGCCGTTTATAAATGTACGCTTGTCCACAGTCCCCCCGTCGGTCAAGATAGAACCAAAATTCCGTGGGAAATTTAAAACAATGTTTAGCCAGCAAAGCTAAGCGACGATCGGCCTGTTAACCCTTTACACTCGAATGGCGCCTCTAAGGCGACAATAAAACTTGCCATACCATTATTTAAATAACTTTTACATCGATAGGTTTGCAGTTGAGAAATTGATAAAACTGTTAAAATTCTAAGTACGAGTCATAGTAATTAATTTCGTATGAACGAAAGGAAATGAACTATCTACAGCGGAGCTATATTGTTTCGATTTTGGAGTGCAATTACTTCGAGTGCAGAGGGTTAACCCTCTGGCAGAGGCCTATTTTGCTTGGTTTCCGGCGATACGATTAACCGAACAACGACCGAATTAGGAACCACGGAAAGATCGACGAGTCTACGAGTATAGAACCTTCGGAAAATTTGTGTCCTAAATATCGTCGATCGGCGGATCTTCGTGTAAACTAAAAATTGTCAAGCGCATAAGACTGCGGGCTACAGAAAGAAACTAATTAAATCTTTGTTGAAACCGTGCGGGCATAATTTTCTCATATATCCCACATAGCCGTTAAAATCGTCAATTTAATTACACGAATGGTCCGCCGTCCGAGGGTTGATCGAAACTAGCAGAGGCGTTCGTACGAGTCCGAGACCGACGGAGCGACGTAGGAGAGCGTTTCGACGGTAGAACGGGGGTTTGAAATCGCTAGAAAGGAAGGAGCAGCAGGTTAGCATTGTGGTGTATCTCGCGGAGGAGGTGTATCCGGGCACACACGGACCTACACGGACCTACACGAACCTACACGAACGTACACGAACGTACACGTACCTACGGCAATGTGTGTCCCTGCGGTCCGGGTGTTTGCGGCCCCTGTGGCTTCTCTTCACGCTCGGCACACGCACACGCGGTATGTCGTAGCACTGACGCAGGCGCGGCGGCGGGCATTCACGCATCCAACCCACGTTGGTTACGCGCGGGCAACGCTCGTGAGGGCCAATCGCTCGCTCGCCAAACCGAGAGAGCTGTCACTCGGCCATAGGCGCGGACGCTTAAACTTCTCGGCTCGGTTTAGACGAGAGTAGGCGGGCCGGAGCGCGAACCAACGAACAGAGACGTCGACGCCGATGCGAGCAACGCGTTCGCCGGTTGCATCTTCTTCCGCTTTTGCTCGCGATCCGCGCGTCTCACCGGTAACAACCAATTCCCCGCGGTTCCGTTCGCTTTGCCACCGGCACGATTCCGACGAACCCTTCGCTCGGGAATTATTAACCGTTTGTAAACGCAACGATCGACGACCGTACGACGACGTGGGACTAGCTGATACTGTGCACGAGGCACGCGGTGGGCACTCGTGCCGAGAAAACGTCGCCTCCGCCGTGTCCACGCGGTGGGGACTCCGCCGGTGCGTCCGTCTCTCTGTGTCTCTCGGTTTCCACATAGCATAGCCATGTATGGAACACGGGACGACGTTCTCTCTCCCGGCCCTTACGCCCACTTGAACCGCTGCCACTCGCTCTTGCTCTTGCTCTTGCTCTTGCTCCCAGCCGTTTCGTTCCCGTAGTATAATATCGAAGAGCAGGTATCGTCGTCGCAGCGACGTCACCGTTACAGGTTGCGCGACGGCGGTTCGACGACGTTGCCATCCGTCAACCCTGCTGTCTCCCCTAGACACGGACAAGGATTCCTCCAGTCGGTCCCAGACCGGTCCCAACGCGCTCCTTTCGAATCTGTCGTACCCTATCGCAAAAATACCACTGGCAACGTAAAAATCTCGATGTACGTTAACGCATCACCTACTCGGGATTCTTTCAGATTTCTTTCAACACTAGGTTCACGGGACCCGTCAATTCGACGGAATTCAAACTTTGCAATGAAATATCTCGAAAACCGCTGGATCGATTTCAACCGTTTTGCGTTGTAAATTAATCATTTCTTCCAAAGAATTTATACACACAGTTTTTCTTTTTCGTAAGTCTTCTACTTTTTGAGATTCATATGTGGTACACCTATCTCTACGGGACCCGTCAAATTGACGGGTACGCTTATTCATCCAGTAGAAAATACAAGAGTGAAAGCAATGTCTTTACGTTCTCCGTTTCCAATTCGTTATCTCAATCGCGCCTCGATAGTGTAATCTAAAGCGATGTAAATTAACAGAAATATTATGGTGGGTTGCATGCTTAGCACTTTCGATTTGATAATTGACAAACATATAATGCAACGCATAAAAGATTGAAAATGCACAGAAAGTGCACAGAAAATTGCACTTTAAAAAATGTACTCAATAAGTAGGATTACCCGTTAGTATTCTTGTTATTATTTCCATGATATTTTTTAAAGGACTTTTTATTTCTTGATAATTTATTTAAACGTGAAGCCAAATATTGTGCAATTTGGAGTTAACTTGAATAAATCGGTTTTTTAACCCCTTGCCCTACGATTTTCTTTGTAGCTAAAGTTATTATAACAGCTTCGTCCTTAAAAATGTTGCAGAAGGGAAAAGATAATTTATATCATTTATACTGCTACATACACTCCGATGCTTAAATAATTGTTATAAATCAACAACATTTGATTTCATTTAAAAAGAAAGGTATAATACTTATATCTGTTAGACTCTATTGAAAATTTCCAACACGAGTCTGACTGGTCATAATATGGCAAAGGGGTTAAACAAACTGTGTATTTTCATTCACCCGTCAATTTGTCGGGTGCCGTAGAGATAGGTATACAGGGTGCGGCATCTAAAACAGGTCACCTGAATAACTCGCTTGCTTTTGAAGATAGAAAAAAAAAGGATCAGACGAAACTTACTTGATATCGAGGGGCTCGTAATCTGATGTGATTAATTTTTTTATAGGTGGAGACGTCAAGGAGATATGAAGGTCAACTCTGTTTTTTTTTAAATGGAACGGTATGGTTTTTTATTTACATGCTGATAGTGTATTTCAAGACGAATACAATGACCTATTATGAAGGTGATTCAAGGTCACGCAAGGTCAACTGCAATAGAAAATAAAATGTCTGAAAGCACTGTTCAAATACTTTTGTGTCTTCTCTGGTTGTTGTTGGCATACTGCTCTTCTAAGTATTGGTAAGGGTCGCAGAACATAAATAAACATACCATCACATTGTATGCTTACCTGTATCCAGAAATGTTATTAGTAGTTTGACTACCGACTAGAGTACGACTTCGAAATATTCAATCAGAGTGTTCAATTTTCAAGAATGCGTTACACAATAGCAGAGAAAGTGGAAATGGTTATCATTTATGGTGAATGTCATAGAATTATCGATCAGGAAGTAATAAATGGCCAGCACACGTTCCCCAGACCTGACACCGCTCGATTTTTATTTGTGGGGAAAATTGAAGGAACAAGTGTACCGCGAAAAAAACCAACAACCACAGTTGATATGCAAGAACGTATAAAAAGAGCTTGCTCTGTAATAGATACAACTGAAATTTGTCAGGCAGTATCACCAGTATTGCAACGTTTTAGATTATGTCTCAGTGTTCAAGGTCGACACTTTTGAACACTTGAAGTAGCAGTGAATACGTGTACATAACATGTTACATGTAAATCGTCGTAGTGTTCGAAGAGTGCTTTGAGACATTTTATTTTCTATTGCAGTTGACCTTGCATGATCTTGAATGACCTTCATAATAGGTCATTGTATTCGTCTTAAAATACACTATCAGAATGTAAATAAAAAACCATACCGTTCCATTTAAAAAAACAGGGTTGACCTTCATATCTCCTTGACGTCTCCACCTATAAAAAAATTAATCACATCAGATTACGAGCCCCTCGATATCAAGTAAGTTTCGTCTGATCCCTTTTTTTCTATCTTCAAAAGCAAGCGAGTTATTCAGGTGACCTGTTTTAGGTGCCGCACCCTGTATAAGAAACGTCCGTAAACCTAGTGTTAAGCCCATAAGCTACCACCGAAGAACTTCTAACGGATCCTTCGATGGCGACAAGGATTTCAATTGCGAACCAACATAGTTAGTTTACAGCGTAAAAGAACGTTTCCCGGTCGGCGAAGCGTTAAGATTATTATTATAGATTTTGAATTTAGTCTTGCCGCTTTCCCGTGAACCCGCACGTCTTATACAGAGCAACCCTAAGATCTGTCCTCCGCTTCCACGGTGGACGGGTTGAAACGGGTATAGGGAAAACGCCTTGAAAGATTACCATTGGCAATTTTTCCTCTCGCTAATCGATTAAAGAAATCGCAAAAATCACACTCCTAAAGAGTGGACGACTGGCGGGATGCCCGCGACTTAGAATTTAAATAAATATTAAATTTACGAGACGTTCGATGTCGATGACGAGTCTTCGATGCCCGAAGGAAGAGTTGCAGGTTTCTCGAAGATGTTCGGAATTAGGAATTTCGGTGATAGCGCGTAAGGACTGCTGGAGGATTTGGCGTCCGGTGAAGTTCGACGAAAGGAACAGAGGAGACGGCATCCTGAAACTGCGAAACGTTCGATTAAAAATATTTGTTATATGCCTGTTGCATCGAAAGGCTTGGTATAACTTGTAAATAAAAATTCACTTTATTTCCCACTCTTTGTTAGTCTGCATAAACGTTTCACAAGCGGTCTCTGGACGTGGTCGGGCCCCGTTCGTGTACACAAGGGCGTTCTGGAAGAAGGAGAAAGGATGAGAAAGACGGAGATCAACTCCGAAGGCCTTCGGGATCTTCATGAAACGCTTTTTGATACTGGAAATCGGTCTGTCGTCGTTACGAAATCACGTAAAACCGGGCCTTTACGCCCACGCGGGTACGGCTTGGCGTAGCCACCACGAAAGAAAGTTAAACTTCTTTAACGAGCTGAATGTTTACTACGCGTCCAGGTGAAAAGTAGGACTGGACGACGTTACCGTGCTGATAATACCTGCTGTCTCGTTTCGCGGTGATTTATTATTCGAAAAAAGATGCTCGAACGAAAAAGCTCGCGTTAATTGAGTCGGGACGTAATAACTTCCGCTACGAGCACTCAAGAGACGCTGGGAACCTAATCGTAAGCTAAAACGAGAGGAGACAGCTCGTTGGTTCGGTGAACAAACAAGAAACGAATGAAAAATATAAACGCGTAACCTCAGAGGTGAATCTCTTTTCTATCGATGGACAGCGAATTCTAAGAGCGATTCTAGGCGATTCTAGCGATTCTAATTTATTTTATTTAACGCATTACCCACCGGAAGCCTGCGTCGATTTGATGATATTATATTATTGATATGATGATATTAACACTTTATCGATTGGCGATTATTTCAGAATTTTTGTAAGGCCCATGATCCATGACTGAAAACTTTTTAATGGGTCCTTCAAGGCTGACAGCAATTTTTATTGCGGATCAACAATGCATTCCCAATAATATTGTCTAATAATGTTGTTACAAATTCGAATGTAAAAATAGAATTTTAAGCTTCATTTTGATACAGCGCGAATATTGAAAAGCCTAATAGGCTTCCGGTTGATAAAGTGTTAACCCCTTGGCCTACAACAACGAGTCAGACTCGTGATCAAGATTTTGAACAGTATCTTTTACACATGTGTTTCTTTAATTTTCTATAAACCAAATAACATTTTATTTAATTAATGATTGTGTACGGTTGTTGAATAGCTAGGCACGCAGTAACTACAAATTTGTCTTTCCTTTTTGTAAGAGGCTGTATCAAAATGAAGCTTAAAGTTCTATTTTTACATTCAAATTTGTAACAATATTATTGGGGATGCATTGTTGATCCGCAATAAAAATTGCTGTCAGCCTTGAAAGAGCCATTAAAAAGCCTATTAATAGATCTTTCAATAATTGTCCCGTAACAAAATGAAGCTTAAAATTCTATTTTTACATTCCAATTTGTAACACCATTATTAGACAATATTATTGGGGATGCATTGTTGATCCGCAATAAAAATTTTTGATGAGTCTATCAACGCTGACAACAATTTTTATTGCGGATCAACAATGCATTCCCAATAATATTGTCTAATAATGTTGTTATTTGAAAGCCTATTAATAGGCTTCCGGTCGATAAAGTGTTAAAAAATCTATTGTAACGCAACCGAAGACGAAACGAATCGTTTCTAACAACCGTCTATCGTTATTGCCGAAGCGCGTATATCGCAATAACGTCGAGGAAAACGCATGGTCTCCCGCTGCGCATTTTTTCATTCTCCGTGCTCCAGCAATCGGCCGTTTCTCCGCGACTACCGGAAGTTTCGTAGATTCCACTCCTCCGCGTATATAATCGTTGTTCTTGCTCAACGATTCGCGCGCACGGGGCTGTGCGATTTCGAAAATATCTGAAAAAAATACCACACGACACGCTTTAGGAAAGAAGGCAGGGGGACGAATTACGGATACACTTTTACGGGAAGCTACCGATCGAAGATGAGGAATGCTGCTCTCGGATGATAACGATTCCAGATGCCATTGAACCAGGCGGCTCGCATCGACTGGAACAAAAGTAATTTTTGCAGGACGAGGAAGGCCAAGGAGAAGCGGCTCCCCGTGGTCCCCGTGACAGCTTGATCGAGGGGTTCATTGTATACAAATTTCCCGGGAATTTAGTCCGTAAATTTGCGGTTTATGTAACGACGCGAACAACGGTCGAAGATGATGTCTGCATCGATCGAATGTAGCCCCTCTGGCCAGTTGCTTCGAACTCCCCGGACAGCTCGAGACTGTCCCCTTTTAAGGCTTAAAACAGTCCGGAACGAAAGGAAAATGTTTTATTTTACACGGTTCCCAACTTGATTTGTACCTGCACAAGTTTTTTGGAAACATTAGACAACGAGGAATTTTGGCGCGAGGCTGTTTTATGTAATATTTTTTATTTTTTTTTTGTAGAACGAATCGAGTATGTTGGGACGGTGGAATAATTACCAGGAAAGTTTGAAGGAACAAAGCGGAGACTGATACGATTCTGCGAATGGAGGCGGCTGTTCACACGATACTATCGAAAGGGCCGCAATGCTTGCAGAAAAAGCTGCTTCGTCTGAACCGGCTACCGGTCAGCTAGTTGATCGACCTTTACTCGTAACTTCAGACCGGCAGCTCCTCGCCTTTGTGAGCACATATTTAAAAGGCAAGGTGCACTTGCGATACTACGCTAATCTGTAAGGAAACATCCCTGATCGTAAAACAACTGGTCCGTATATTTCTTCTTCATCTCAACATTTTACAGGAAATTTTGAAATTTTGTTAACACTTTATCGACCGGCGATTATTTCAGAATTTTTGTAAGGCCTATGATCCATGACTGAAAACTTTTTAATGGGTCCTTCAAGGCTGGCAGCAATTTTTATTGCGGATCAGCAATGCATCCCCAATAATATTGTCTAATAATATTGTTACAAATTCGAATGTAAAAATAGAATTTTAAGCTTCATTTTGATACAGCGCGAATATTGAAAAGCCTAATAGGCTTCCGGTTGATAAACTGTTAACCCCTTGGCCTACAACAACGAGTCAGACCCGTGATCAAGATTTTGAACAGTATCTTTTACACATGTGTTTCTTTAATTTTCTATAAACCAAATAACATTTTATTTAATTGATGATTGTGTACGGTTATTGAATAGCTAGGCACGCAGCAACTACAAATTTGTCTTTCCTTTTTGTAGGAGGCTGTATCAAAATGAAGCTTAAAGTTCTATTTTTACATTCCAATTTGTAACAACATTATTAAACAATATTATTGGGGATGCATTGTTGATCCGCAATAAAAATTGCTGTCAGCCTTGAAAGTGCCATTAAAAAGCCTATTGATAGACCTTTCAATAATTGTCCCGTAACAAAATGAGGCTTCAAAAACTGCTTTTACATTGTAATTTGTAACGAAATTATTAGACAACGTTGTTTAGGAGGAGTTGTTGATTCGCAGTAAAAATTGCTGTCGGGATTGAGGGATCCATTAAAAAATTTTCAGTGATAGATTATAAACTTAAAAGATTCTGAAATAATCACCGGTCGGTAAAGTGTTAACACTTTCAGAATTTTTGTAAGGCCCATGATCCATGACTGAAAACTTTCTAATGGCTCTTTCAACGCTGACAGCAATTTTTATTGCGAATCAACAATGCATTCCCAATAATATTGTCTAATAATGTTGTTACAAATTGGAATGTAAAAATAGAATTTTAAGCTTCATTTTGATACAGAACGAATATTGAAAAATCTATTAATAGGCTTCCAGTCGATAAAGTGTTAACACAGAATACGTAGAATCATACCTGAATGAAAAAGTATTATATCGTATAACATTCCGAACCGTATCCAGCCTCTTGACCACTATATCAAGTTTAGACAATATTTTGTCCGAAAAATATAAAACATTTTATTATGCAGTCCGACTGCAGTAACAGATTAATATTAAAATAATATAATACAAGCAATGAATCCCTGGAGTCCCTCGGGTACGAATATTCGCAGTATAATTATTGCATTTTCAATGAGTACGGTCGACACATCAGTAAGGCGCTTTACTTGCGAATACAGACTACTCCATCAAATATATATAATCTCGTACATCGTTCATGAACCTTCGCAAAAATTTCTGGTCCTTCTGTATATTCTGTATCAACATTTTAATCTCTTCCTCCCTGCAAAATAATATCGTTGCGGCAACCAAATTTTCGATACAACTCGAAAACAGAAAATCGATGGACAAACCTGACAGAGCCTAATATACAATGTACACTAATGTCCTGAGAATCAATCTTTTCGAATGGTTTAATAATCACTGTTACCCTCAATATAATATTCATCTTTTTCGTATGAGAGACAAACGATATGCTGGAAGAAAGAAGAAAATGTATATGTTACATCTAATGTGAAACGCTTCGATAAGTTGTTTTCGATTAATTACCTATCCCGAGTAATGTCCATTAAATTTAAATCTTCCAATCGTTTCAGTTCGAACATAAAACTCATGGCTAGTTTTACTTCCTTGGATACGTAATCCAACATCGATGTTATATCTTTAACGCTCTTATATAAATCGATTAATTTTATTACATCTATTTTTTCTAAAATTATCCTGTGAACCATGCTTATTAAATTATCCGCATCGTCTGGTGGAAATAATGTTTACAGATTAATATTTTGTTATTTATTTCGTAAGGATATTTATCGGAATACCATTCTGCGAGCTCACCTGCCAGTCGAGAAATTATCTTAATATTTTTAATCAATTGACCACCCGAGATATCGTAATCATCCCCCAAATATACTACTATCAACAACGAGCAAGACATAAATCCTGCTATGAACATTTTCGTTTCAATATTTTCATGGTACACTTCCCAAATAATGTCGTTACTGAAAAAGAAACACAAGAATTATTATCTATTCTTTCAAAGATGATTTCGACGATTTTAACGAGTGTACCTTTCAGCACAAGCGTGCAATTCCTTCATCAACGAAGAAAATGGATCCAGCTCGATCGAGATATCCTCCTCTGCAAGAGGCGTCTGTGGATCAATTTCCTGCAGATCTATTTCCACTGCATCCGATATGTTTTGATTACCATTCAGATCGCTCCGAAGATGTTTCTCTTCGGCAAAGTCATTTCTGTCCAAGACAGATTGTTCCATATTTTGATTCTCTATATTGGAATTATTTTGCGTGTCTGTATCTCGAAGAAAACCCATAACGTTGTTTATTAAAATTCTCTGACTATTACTTGTCGACAAAGAGCGCTTCGGTTTCTGAACTTCTGTGCTATCATCAAACGATAGTCGAAGTTGTGATTCCAAGCTCTTCCTTTTTCTGGACTTCTGTTCAACTTCTTGCTTTGAATCAAGTTTCGGAGTTCTCTCAAGTAAATCCTCAACAATTTTCAAAGGCGAAGCTACTTCCCAACTGCGGTTCGCATTCACAGCCACATCGTCAACAGAGTCATCTAAGCAAAGAAACGACGGTGCTTTAATCGCCTCCAATTCCTCTAAACTTTTATTCATCAATGCGCAACTCTTCTCAAAAAATGACTGTGCCTGATGATCACTATTTGCATCATCCATATCATTACTCTTTTCTGTAGTTCGACTATATTCGTTAATATTATCCGTGAAAGAAAGATCAGTGCTTAATGCTTTTATAGTGTATGTTCTTCGAGGATGTGGTACGGTGCCTTTTGAGTGTGAGAAACATTCACCTTGATTTACATATGGTGTTACGGTGCGTAAAGGATCATTCGATGCAGAGGTAAGTGTAGAACAAGCTGCTCCTGCGTTATCTTTGTTCAAAGCTGAAGCAGAAATGTCATGCAAGGTTGTGTCAGCTTCAATATTTACTGGATTTGGAACTTCGTTTGAAGAAGGTTCAACGACAATTTTCACTTTCGAAATTTCTGCAAGATTCATTGTGCAATTCCTTTCTACAGAAGATTCGCTTGTACATGACAAAGAAGGACCTACTAAAGCAGCAATGTCTCTTGGAATGTTATCAGGTATACTAGATCGATTCAAGGAATCTGTAGATGATCTGTGATTAATGTTCTCAATTAGCCTTGTTTGTGTAATCATAGGCACATTCGTAATAGCATCTTCTCGTTGAAGAATACTCTCAAATGGCGGTATATTTTTGGTTGTTTCCATGGAAATATTTGGAAACGAAGTTTTGTATAAATCTTGAGCATTTACGTTAGATTTCGAATCGTCCATCTTTTCTTCAGAGACGTCCATTTGATTTGGAGCTAGTATCAGAACTGTGTCCGTTTGTGACTGATCGTGAAATATTCTAGGTTTGCCCGATTCTATTGCAGACTGTATATGAAGCACTGTGTCACTGACATTTATACAAGACTCCACAGCTGTAGTTGTCATCGAATTTTTATGAAAAATTCTAGTTTTGTCTGAATCAACACTCAAGTCATCCGACTGCTTTTTAAGTATTGTCGATACGACTTTAGTAAGTTCTATTCCATTGTCATTATACCCTACAGCCTTATCAAAACTTTCAGTTTTATGGGAATTGAGAGTGGACATCGGAGTATCAAAATCATTGCTGTTGTCTGATTTCGTTATCTCCATGATCTTGTCATGGAGTCTTTTTTCATGCAGATTACATGATACAGTAGGTACTGCAGCAGTCATCTCCATCGAAACATTATTACAGTTTTTCGTGAATTCGGCATGTGTTTCCTTTTCTTTAAAATTGTATGATATAGTGGGTACTGCAGCGGTCATCTCCATCGAGACGTTATTAAAATCTTTATTGCGTTCCGTGCATATTTCTTGTTCTTGCAAACTGTGTAGTCGACTAGGTATTGCAGCAGTCATTTCCATCGAAATATCTTTAAAATTTTGTGTGTGTTCTGCATATGTTTCTTTTTCTTGCAGATTACATGATCTTGTAGGTACTGCAGTGGTCATCTCCATTGAGACATTATTATATTTTTGAGTACGTTCCATGCACGCTATATTTTCTTGCAAATTGCATGAAACAACAGGTACTGCAGCCGTCATCTCCATTGAAG
>CM052092.1:850486-887523 GCA_028453745.1 Agapostemon virescens
TTAAAATTTTGTGTGTGTTCTACATATGTTTCTTTTTCTTGCAGATTACATGGTCTTGTAGGTACTGCAGTGGTCATCTCCATTGAAGCATTATTAAAAGTTTTAGTGCGTTCCGTGTATGTCTCTTTTTCTTTAAAATTGTGTGGTATAGTGGATACTGCAGTGGTAATTTCCATTGAAAAATCATTGAAATGTTTAGTACACTCCGTGTATGTGTTTTTTTCTTGAAAATTGTATAGTGTAGTAGGTACTACCATAGTCATTTCCATTGACATATTGTTGTAATCTGGACTTTTTTCTGAGTATTCGTTTAAATCTACATCGCTCATAATAGATTCGTAACAGTTAGGATTGCGACCATCAACGTCTTGCTGAACAGAGTTTACATTCTCCAAAAATTGAATCGAAGTTGAATTCTGAAGTCGAGATTCAGGTTCTAGCACCTCCTTTCTTTGACTAGGATGGATATTGCGACTAACTCCTTCTGTAACGTCCATATGCGTGATGGTAACAGAAGTAGCATCAATTTTGTTAAAATTAAGATTATTTACATGTGAATCTTGGCCATTTGTAACCTTGCTAGACATATTTACATCGAGATCCTCGAATACAGTGAAGCTTTTGCGTGCATAATTCTTACTATTCCCCGTTGTTGTGTTAGGAAAAATTTGTGAAGATGAATGTGGCATTACTGCTTTCTCAGTTGGTAGTTTGTACAGTAATTTTGTTTCTTCTGGTGCATTTCCACAATCTGCTTCATGCTCTATTGTAGTCAGATTTTCTTGAATTATTTTTTCAGGAATGAAGCATACATTAGATTTCTTGATTGTACATTTATCAACAATTTCAGAATGAACAGACATTAGTTTATCACAACAGTTCGGTGCAGTTCCTACATTTTCCTTGTATGCACTTTCAATATTACATTCTTCATTAGAAATGCATGGTACCTTAAGATTACTTAAATCATGCTCTTCGTATGTACTGTCCCACACGGTCCCTTGCTCCAAAGAATTGCAGAATTCTCTGCACAATGAATTACATAATTACACTTCCAGAAAATTGCAAGCAATAATATTTATAGACAAATAACCAAACTCACTTCACATGTTTCGTTTCTGCAAAGCTGACACGTCTCTTAAGCTTTGTCGTAGTCACCGGACTATTTTCATTGGAGGAATTAGTGAAATTTAAATTCTGCAGTGGCTGTCGTGGTTTAGGAGGCTTAAGGATCTATATGCAATATAAAAATATTAATAACAGAAGCTGTAATTGTCAATAAACTAACAAAGCATCTTGTTAAATCAAAGCATATCAAATTAAATAATTTATCTTAACACAACACCGTAGTGCAATGTACATAAAGCGAAACCAAAACAGACAAACATTCGTGTTAATTAATATTATGTATATATACTTACGGAAGATCGCCTCGAGCTACTTCTAGTTGTTCTCGTGGAAGCCCTATAAAACAATATATTTAAATTACAAATTCAAATGTGCACAAACCTCTTAACACTGTTAGATTTTCTCATGAATATTTTATATACTAGCGCAGTGCCACTAAATTTGTTCTTAATTCAATTTCAGTTCGTAAACAATGTTGACATGTTATTAGAGCAAATTGAGGCTCAAGATTATCAGCATCAGATTATCATTATCGGCATCAGATACTGAATACTTCTCGATACACAATATTTTCAATTGTATTTGAGGATTTAATATTAATACGTTCAGACTGAATATAGTCAAACAAATGATGATTCACTTACATTTCATTATATCTGATGATTTCAATTCAAATTCAAACGTAATTAGGAAGGCGTCGTCTTGCCAACAATCCCTGCCAACTTCTATTCGCGCTTAATTAAAGCCACCTATACAAGTGCCACCTATGCGCAGTTTTATGCGTAGTTTTCATGAAATGTTCAAGAACTAGAAAGTATATCAGAAGGGAAACTCTTGTTAAAATCTTTAATGTTTGTGATCTAAAATTAGGTGATATTGATATTTTATTTAGAATTGACATTTTGAATTGATGAATTGAATTAAATTGAATTGATTAAAAACAAATATTTGCATAAGATATTCTTTCTAGGTAAAAGTACTTGCGGGCACATTGAGAATTAGTTACAGAAAAATTAGCCGAGTTTCGCCTCTATAAGTATGTTTCGTTCAAGACTGTCATTACGATAACGGCGGAAGTAGATCGAACAGAAGAAACTGTACATGGAAACGAGATTTTATCGAACCATAAATAAATCGTAATCTACAGCCAATGATAAGTCGCCAAATATGTGATTTCATTTAGTGACGCTTATAAAAATATATCAGCGATTAAATACTTGTTCGTGTTTTTACATGGTTGCAGTAGGATATTATTGTCGATTTAGCCCTACGGTTGGAAGTTTAAATAAATGAATACATAGTGGTGCTGGTGCAGGTCAGCAGACAGATTTAACAAATAAAAAAGACGCACTGTATAAATCTTCGAAACCACAGTAATATCAATTTGCCTCGGTATCATCGTTAATTAACGCTGTCCACGTAATTGACAGTGGACATCCAATTCAGTGAAAGAAAACGTAGAAATTGAGTTCCACAATAATGGAAGGCGCCGCAGTGAAACTAATCATAAAAACACCAAATCTACAAATTAAAGATCAAGTTGTTAATTGTGATATAGAATGGACCATCGGCCGATTAAAAGAATATCTGTCCGAGGTTTATCCTAACAAACCAGTGAGTAACGTTGCTTGCATTTGTGAATTTGATCGTATGAATTTTTTGTGAAAGTCCATTCGATTGTCGGAGAAAGCATAATATATGTTAGCTGACGTCGCTTGAAAAACACGACAATGTCTAAAACTCTTCTGTTTCTCTGACATTCTGAAATGGAACCATTTCTCGTACTGTATATACTTTTTTCAGATAACAATGTAACTTTATTTGTAAAATTTTTAAAACTTTATCTTGTCAATAGAGATATCTGCTCCATAATTGTATTTACTTGTAGCAGATATATCTTTCCATTGTATTAACACATTCAAGACTGATAATGTAATCATTGAATTTTATACCTTAATATTGACAACTTAATCCTACATCGTTTAAAAATGTATAGTCCATTTAACTATTTCCATTTTATTAGTTTATTGTGCAAAAACTGTGAAAACAGTTCAAAACATAGCATAATCAATTTGCTTGGTATTATTTGACATGGTTTTTTAAATAACTCATGGTACTAAAATGGTCAAATAGTATACTCTTGTGATATTCAAGGCATTTGATTAAGTTTCCCATCCGACAACTATTGGTCATGAATGTGTTATTCATGTATATTATTTATGTAATTGCAATTGAATTCTGTTAAAAGGAAAAAGCAAGTCAAAAACTGATATATTTTGGGCAATTATTGAACGACTCCATGTGCTTGAAAGATATCCTAAGGAAATGCGATGGACAAGAAGCTCAAGCTTACACCATTCATTTAGTTTATGCTTCTCAAAAAATGATGCCAGAACAAAATAAAGAAAGCACAAGTAGTATCTCTTCTTCTGCAAGGAGTACAGTGGAATACACAAGATTAAATAACACAAACAATGTACAAAATCTGGCCCAAAATATTAATACTTTCACTGTACAACACAATCCTACTCAATTGTATTCTACACAGCAATATTTTGATCCACGTAACAGTCAGCAAATGGCTTGGATGCAACAGGCATACACGCATTATTTTACACAATATATGCAACTGTAAGCGAAGTCTTGCTATTCTTTACTTAGCCAATATTAAAAGTATACAATAATGATTATATGTCTTTTGCAGAATGGCGGCACAAGGAATTCCATTGCAAACTAGCATTCCATATGTACAACAAATGAATGTTAATACCAACGATAGTGTTCAAAATTCATATGGAAATAATACGAGTAATAATAACAATAATAACAATGTAGGCGATGAACAGCAACAACCTGCTGTTCCAGATGCTGATAATGGCGGAAACAACGGTGCTGAAGAGGATGACGCATTTAACATAGATTGGCTAGATTTCTCTTATACTTTCTCCAGAACAATTATTTTCTGCAGTCTTTTGTATTTCTACTCGTCTCCGCTGAGATTCCTTGTCGTCGTGTTTCTCGGCTTTACCATGTACCTGTAAGTTTCCATATTCGTAATTGACATAAATAATACGCACAATTTCGGAGAAAAAATTAATAGCTCATTGCTTTGCAGATATCAAAGTGGTTTCTTCACAGTTCTACCTAATCTTTTGCTAGAAAATAATAATGCTCGAGTAGACAGAGTAGATAACAATGATCAAGTATTGCCAAACGAAGCTGCTGGTCCTCAGCCTATGGCTCCACAACAAAATGGTCAAACGCCGACAGCGCATACAGAAGCTATGACAAATGCAAATGAAGAACACGAAGAAGAGAGACCTGGAGCCCTCGCTTTTACTTGGACATTTTTTAGTACATTTTTCGCATCTATTATTCCAGATCAGCCGAACGTTATCTAATGCGCCGAGTGCTTACAGCTTTTTACACTCGCTTCTTTTGTAAAGTTAATTTTCTTATTGAAAACGTTTTCAAGGCATGACACTGAACCTGTAGCGATGGTCTCTCTCAGTATAAAAATGGAATACATACTAACACATTACCTAACAGAGGTTTATTAGTAGCCTTTTCAATGAATGTACTATATCAAAAACAAATATAAAAAATCTATCTTTAAACAATAATCTTGGGAGATATCACTACATGATATTATTGATAGAATTCCATCTTCTATCTTCTGGTAGACTTCTGAAGGCTATTAAATAATCACTGGTGGGTAACGTGTTAAGAACAAAATTAACATTGTTAGGAATTTCAAAAGTGACTTTTATACATATTATATACATATATGCGAATATTTAAAAGCTACGTCGAGAGTACCCCAGGGTTTATACGAGATCAAACAATCAATGATTATTGTGTAGCAAATGACTTTAGCTTCGGATTTAATGGAAGATTTTTAACGATCGTCTCGAAGTGTCTAGAATATGTTGTATAATAAACTTTTTGTTTTTGTAGTTCTATAAAAATACAACGACAAAAAGAAATATATACTATGTATATAAATAAATTACTGTAGAGCTTTTAAGGTACTGATATAAAAATCTAAAAAAGGATGATAGAACAAATTTAAAGCTTGCCAATTTTTGTTTATAGATTATTATAGCAATAATTATGTTATGCATTGATTATTTCTGTAATTTTAAACACAGGTGAATTTTCGGATGCACCTTGTATAATATATTAAATCTTTGAGCCCTGCTCAATATATGTATATGTGTATATAATATATATATATATATATTGATAAAAATTCACGCTCAAATTGCTTACGTGATTCTTTATCAGGAAATTTAGAACAACACAAATATTTTCCCTTGTTAAATGGTACAGTTGTGCTGCTAATTTGCATATCTTCTAGAACATCCTTTTTAAGTGAAGAAGCTAAGTGAGACTTTAGATTAAAAATTACGTCCTGATCTACAGGTGTTACAAACTTAAGCCCATGCTGTTTATCCCAAGACCAGTCTACTTTACTGATATCAAACGGAAAAAAATTAACATCAAAAATTAGCTTAGCTGTATCCAATATTTCTGCATCATTAATTTCCTCAATGCCGTAGAATTCATGTATTATCTTTCTTTTTATACTGTTCAGATATCTTCTACACTGATACGTATCCATACTCTTATCAAATGAGACTACGATACAGTCCTTCCCGTACCTGCTTTGCAGCGTAAAATTAGTTCTAACTGTATCACGAGCATAATTATGTACATTAAAAGCACTAACCAATGCTCTTACTGTTTCTCTTGTATTAGGCATACCAACCTCCCCATTTGTAAATTACGACAACTAACCTTTACTTAATGTTTCATAGAATCACCGGAATTAGTTTTTTGCTCAGACTGACGCCTTCTTTCTTTTATCTCCTTGGCTTTTTCACGATGATCATCAAGCCTTGCTCCTTTAACTCCCAGCAATTGTCCACCACCTGGTCCCTTATTCCGCTCATCCCATTCTTTTTCTCCCTTGAACCTTTCCTTACCATTACCACTACGCATATTGACTCCCAAGTAAACTCTTTTTCATAAAATTCAATTTTCTAGATTTCAGTGTCAAGCACTGGAATGACACCTTCCTGCCCAGTTCATGTTGCTATAAATATTAACACATATTCCTATTCTTTCCGTTTGACCGGCAGGGAGCGCTCAAATAATTTTTGGGATGTGGAGAACGAATAGAGGATTACTTTGTTTCACATTTTTCCTCTGGACTGAAAAAATGCAGGCAATGCACTGGTATACACACTCCAAAAAGGCGAAGAAACGATCAGTTAGCAAAAAGCCACGGAAGTATAAAGACGATTTGAGAATAGAAAATTTTGGTTTGTTTTTTAAAGTATTTATTGCCTATGAGACAGAAAATATCTGGAAGAGACGTAAATCTAAGCCATATTTTTGTTTAGAGTGTTTTAATAAATATCATTGAAATTACTATATTTTGTTTTTAACTTTGATACTGTCGGTCCCAGGGACCGACGCTGCCCAAACGAAAAGTCGACCGCCGGTCCCCAGGGACCGACGCCGGCCAAACGAAAAGTTTAGTACCGGTCCCCAGGGACCGACGCCGGCCAAACGAAAAGTTTAGTACCGGTCCCCAGGGACCAAACAAAGATTATTTGTCTAATCGTTAAAATAAATGGCAACTTTAGCTATAAAATGACAGGAACGGGCTATAAGATTGCAGAAGGTGTAAACGGTGGGTTGATAACTAATGTAAAACACGCAAATTACTCCATCTCATCAATTGTAGGTTTAGCTGAGCAAGTATCAGAGGAAACTATAGACCAGATATCTGTGAGTATATTGCTGGATGTTGTATCTCATCTTTTAATGTACATAATGAAATTATTGTAGCTAATCATGAAATTTCTGACCGGATATATATATATATATACACAAAAAACATACATACATATATATACATATACATATATTACAATTATAAATAATAAATTATACATATATATATATATATATATATATATATTAATAATACATTAACTAAAGATGTTCTTAAATTGTAGAATTTCTGTGGTAAAACCGCTATTAATAAATCGTACATACACTGCAATGGAAAATAAATGATTTGGAAAAAATCAGTGGACCTTAATCATTTTCCTGTACTATGAGCATTATAAAATTAGCGTTTGTTAAATTAGTTAGCTATATAAGACAAGCACGTGTAGTTGCAAAATCCTAAGAAATTACATTACACACTCGTAATATTATATGTATATAGAGGTTGGCTGGTGACACATACCTTGAAAATGCATCAGTAATATCTAAGTTTTTATCGAATAATAAGGTAGGTTTCGTTCAGGGAATAGATTATTGCATGAAAAATATATCAAATTGTTGAAATCATGAGAAATATACTATCCTATTTGATTATAACCTTATTTGTGATTTTCAAGATCCGCATTTATTTTAGATCTCATACATACGCATGTAGGAAGATAGCGTCATTCATGTTTAATTACGTAGTTTACCGATTTATAGCAATTCTTATAAATAGATAAACATAAATTACTCAGTACATTATCAAAAAGAAAAACAGTGATACCTGGAAGGTAGCATTAAAGAAATAATAAATGCATTTTATAAATATTTTCATACTTATTATAACTAATTTTTAAACATTTAGCTTACAGTTGAATTAAATCACAGAGATGTCTCAACCTTGGGTGTCTGATCTCATCGGTGTTCTAAAAGGAGCTAGGGCAGTAACCAATGCTGTTATAAAACACCAAGAAGATGCAGTTAAACATTCAATACAGACGTCAAGCTTAAAAACCATGGCAGAGAAATGTACAACAGAGTGTATTACAAAATTAAAAAACATAGAACCAAGTAAGGTCCCTGTAAGTTTTTACTATTTCTTTCTAAATTGAAATACAATTCTTATTTTTATAACATACGTACTCCAATGTATCTGTCAATTTATGTATATGTCTACTAAGAACTAACTCCAAAAAAATGATTGGATTACATAAATCCATAGCCATTAATAATCGATCATTTAAGTATTATTAAAACAATTGCATATAATAATTTTATAATTTTCTCATAATTTTATTTAATTGTTCAGGAACAAGTGACAGAGGAGCTCAAAGAAGTGGCTGAACGATTAAATGTTGTAGAAAAGGGTTTCATGGAATTTTTTAAGATAAAATCTACTAACGTGATGGGTGTACCGTTAAATCACTATGATCCTACACCAACCAAAACAAGTAAATTATATGTCTACAATATTGCAAAAGATCCTAAAGAAGTACTAATCAAATCTGACATAATAAATGAACAGCAGAATATTAATTCTGTTAGCAAGAAACAAGATAAACCTATAGAACGAAAATATAACACAGTGAAGGAAAAAATTGAAACGATAACCAAGTTAGAGAGTGAGATACCTAAGATTGAACTTTCAGAGAAAGATAAAGAAATTTTAAGAAGATTGGAATTAGAATACGAACAGAGTAAAACACATCAGAATGTACAAAGCAGCACTACAGAAAAAATTGATTTCAAACAGAAATCTGCAAAGTCAATTCCAGTGAAACCTCAAGTTAGACCATCTGTGAAACCAAAGCAAACTGTAAGTTTTTCACGAACATTAAATATTTGCATGAAATTCATACTACTAAATAAATTTATATCTCATAGCTTTCACTTAACGCAAAAGCTCAGAAAGTTCCATCTAGTAGATTACAGAGAATGGTGAGCTTTGGTACATTAGGAGTTGGCCTTGGTGTTGGTACGGTCGCAGAATATACGCGTAGAACACTCGGATTAAAAACTCAAAGCCTCGGCGAAACATTTGATAGTATGTTTCTTACGAAGGCGAATGCTGAAAGAATAGTTTCTACTTTATGTAAAGTAAGAGGTAAATATAGGTAGGAAGTTATTGTATATTCTGATGACTGATGATTTCATGTTTTATGGTAACAATAGGTGCAGCATTAAAAATTGGTCAGATTTTAAGTATTCAAGATGAAACCATTATAAGTCCTGAATTACAGAAGATTTTTGAAAGAGTTAGACAGAGTGCTGACTTTATGCCAGCATGGCAAGTCGAGGTACATCGCTCACTTCGATTACACTGACCAATATCAATTTCAATTCTTATAAGAATTGCTTAAAATTGCTTTTAGAAAGTGTTAGTTGGCGAGCTCGGGCACGATTGGAGGAATAAATTAGCTACCTTCGAAGAGAAACCATTTGCTGCTGCATCCATTGGTAGAGTCCTTCTGCTAATACGAAAATCATAAAAATAAATCACTAATAACATCAAATAATTCCAGGTCAGGTGCATCATGGTACTTTATTCAATGGTCAGGATGTAGCAATTAAAATTCAATATCCTGGTGTCGCTATGGGAATTCAAAGCGATGTTGAGAATTTAGTGGGTGTGTTGAAGGTAGGGCAAAAATATACCGTTTTCGTTCGTATAATTAATTACAAAGTAATCGTAAACAAAAAATTATTTTATTGTAGGTTTGGAATATTTTCCCGAAAGGCATGTTTATAGATAATTTGGTAGAAGTTGCAAACCGTGAACTTGCATGGGAAGTAGATTACATACGCGAAGCAGAATGTACAAAAAGATACAAAAAGTTTACAGAACCTTATAAGGAGTATTGTGTTCCGGGAGTAATAGGTACGAATTCAAATAGTCGAATTATTAAACATAAAATAAATGCTACTTTTCTTATTCAGACGAATTATCAACGGCTCAAGTTTTTACAACAGAATTGGTAGATGGTATTCCGGTAGATAAGTGCGTAAATTTAGATATGGAAACAAGAGAACATATATGCAAATTGATAATGAGTTTATGCCTCAAAGAATTATTCGTTTTTCGATATATGCAAACAGATCCAAATTGGTCGAATTTTTTCTACAATACTGATACCAGACAGGTGTGTAATACAATATTCTGCGAGCATTTACGAAATTAACTAATTTTTCCGGAATTTTCAGTTAGTATTATTAGATTTCGGAGCCTGTAGAGAGTACGACAAATTATTTATGGACAAATATATTAGAGTAATTTATGCTGCAAGTGAAGGCGATCGCAATACGATTTTAGATCTATCCAGAGAAATGGGATTCCTAACTGGATATGAATCTAAAGTAAACATTTTCTAATATTGCTGACTTTGTATTTTGTAAAATTTATCGAATCACATAAACATTTTTATTGTATAAACTTCAGGTTATGGAAGAAGCTCATGTGGATGCAGTAATGGTTCTAGGACAAGTATTTGATAAGAAACACAAATATTATGATTTTGGAGGACAAGATGTGACTAATAAGTAAGAACTACTAATGTCGAATGTCTTTCTTTAATAAGAAATTCTTTGACTATATATGTCAATTGATTTCAGAATGCAATCATTGGTTCCAACCATTTTAAATAACAGACTTTGCCCGCCACCCGAAGAAATATATAGCTTGCACAGGAAATTGTCAGGCATTTTCTTGTTATGCGCTAAGCTTAAAGTTAAAATAAATTGTCGCGATATGTTTCACGAAGTATATGAAAACTATAAGTTTGATTAAACTAATTATATTATAAATAAACAAAAATATTATTACGTATGTCATTGAGATTAATAAAATACTGTTTTCACGTTCACAAAACAATTAACTAAATAATTATGCATGAGCATACAAATATTGGCTGAGCTTTGTAATATTATTTTTTAGTACCATAACCTCACTGATGTTTTAACATTTTTAAATTTGTCCTTATCGCATCGTTTGGTTTTACATTATCTTATGCAATAAAATTTTGTAGAATCTCCATATCATGATTATTTGAACAATACGTATGACTATCAGTCTTCTCACTTATAAGTGTATATATTGATAAGCAAAGGAATCTTAACCTCTTTATTAGCTTACGCGTGTCATTAGATTACTTCTGACAACTTTCAATCGTCGAAACCAAAAAAGATGGTGAAAAAATTTTTATATTTTGCGTATGCAAGTAATATGTTGACGAAGAGAATACACATTAATAATCCAACGGCGGAAAGTAAAGATATTGGCCTTTTAAAGGTATTCTCTATACAAGCATTTTAGTATTCTATGCAAATAAAGTAATTATTTAGTAGTAATTAAGTAGTAGAATTTAATTTTGAATTATATCAGAATTACAGACTGGACTTTCTAACGCATTCGAATAGATGGGGTGGATGCTCTGCAACAATCGTTCCGACAGAAAATTACAATGTGTGGGGTGTAGTTTGGGAATTACAAGAATGCAACATAGCCACATTAGATTGTCAAGAAGGGGTTGCAGATAAATTGTACTTTCCTCTAACAGTTGATGTCACAACACCCAGTGGCCAAGTTTTAAACTGCAGAGTATATCAGCAATGTAACAATCCAGATGAACACGTGAAACTAAGATTATTGCCAAACCATAGAAGGCCTTCTCCTTTATATAAGTACGTTGCATTTGCATAATCATACAATATTTGTATAGAATGGTGCTGGATAAATTGATAATGGAAAAAATGCAAACAAGTTTTATCTTATGCATTTTTTTATCATCAATAGCTAGCAAGATATTCAAGTGAACTATTTTATATGCTACATTTGTATAATTTATATTTTATTTTTATTTCACTGTAGAAAAACAATATTAGAAGGTGCAAAAGAGAATAAGTTACCAGCTGAGTATATCAAGTTCCTAGAAACTATACCACATAATGAATATTCTGGAGAATATGATATCTGGAGAAAATAATTTATATAATTAACTTCATTATATACAAAATAGATTTATATTTATTTACTCTAAAATAGTGTTATATTACTACAGTCTTCTGTTTCTTATTTAACATAATTTTCATGTTTGCATCGTAGCCTACCTTCGAGAAAAAATTAATCTTACTGATCGTTTGACCTTCCAAACGCTGTTTAACCTTCGGTTCGTTCATGACTAGATTGATGGCTTCCTCTGCAGACATGTTATCCAACTGGTATTTGGGTACTTTGATCTTGTTAGTGCATTTGTTATTTATCTAATTACAAAAAAATGATCGATCATGCATTTATAGTTATTCCTATAGTACACATAAGATTTATATAACAATAATATTGTAGCAATGTTCTTGAAATAATTTACACAATAAATACATTCAACTTGACTTACAAACAAACTTATTGTCATTTTATAATCTTTATCGATTTCCGGCCAACTTTGCTCCATTGCATCCTTGTCTAATTTAACTTCGTCCGTACTTATAAGATGATGTTTTACCGAGCAAAATCCAGCCCACAATTCAGAAGCAAAGTGTGGTGCTACTGGCACAAGCATTATAATTTGCACAGCTAACGCACGTTCGAATTCACGACTTTTCTGCATACACTCTAAAGATACCTTACGCAAGCTGGAAATTTGAAAATAAAAAAAGAGTGAACAATTGCATATCGATTACATCTTAAAAATCATTCTAAAATAACCACCTGTTCGTAAGTCCTTGCATTCTTGATATCGCAACACTCAGTTGCTGAGACTCGGTTATGTTAAATGTTACAGCTTTTAAGAAATAATTTCGACTATCAAACATGTATGCATCATCGGCTTCGTATTTCGGATTGGTAGGTTTTGCGTGTAGTTCTTCTAAACTGACATTGTTACGATAATTTATGAAGGTTTGCATGCTTTTCCATAAGCGATTCTGCCAATTAATTATTCCAGGAATGGCTGGAATACCGCAATATATTATCAATCATTTAATGCAAATGTTTCACACTAAATTATCGTCCGAATTATTCCCTTACTGTCGTTACTCCAGATTCTGGTCGAAGTTGGTGCTACATCAGCTAATATTAACAATCTGGTTATGTCAATTCCATATGTATTTAACAATTCAAGAGGGTCGACGCCATTGTGCTTTGATTTTGACATTTTCTCCACAGATACAATTACAGGTTCATTAGTACTTTTTTCTAACCACTGTCCTTCTTGTTCTTCTACCTCGTCCGGTTTTAAATACTTCAGTGTACCTTTCTGTTGGAAAGCTTTACCCATCACCATACCCTGAACAAGTAACTGTTTAAATGGTTCTGAACTAGGTAACAATCCTTCTGAATGTAAGAAGTGACTCACGAATCTTGCAAAGTACAAATGCAATACAGCTACAAAAATAATATGTTCATGATTCAAAATCTTGAATGAATTCTAAATTGCAGTGAATTACGTACCATGTTCTTTTCCACCCACATACAGATCAACAGGATACATCTTTTTTACTTTATCAACAGAAAACATATTGTCAGTATTTCTTGGATCAATGTATCTTAGAAAATACCACGAACTATCTACAAAAGTGTCCATTGTGTCCGATTCTCTGGTTGCTTGTCCTCCACATTTTGGACAAGAAGTAATTAACCAATCTTTGGCATCCAATAGAGTAGATATTTTTTTCGAGAACGAAAACGATATTTTTGGTAAAACGACAGGAAGCTGATCACGAGGTACTGGCTGAATACCACAAGAAGAGCAATGAATAATCGGGATTGGTGTACCCCAATACCTTTGTCTGGATATCAACCAATCCTGGAGTCTTGAACTAACTGGATAACCACCAATTTTCCATTTTCTTGCTTTAGTTAGCACGTCGGATAATTTCTCTTGTTGTTGTTCAGAGTTTCTTATTGAATGTCGTAAAAATTCAATTCCAACTGCCTCGGAAAAATGGTAATCATCCATTGAAGCAGAGGGAATTCCGAGATAAGTGTCTCTGAAAGGTTGAAATTCAACTTTATCTGTTACATATACCAATAATTCTTTCCCATTGAATGGATTTAGTACTTTAGCATCCATTATTTTAATCCCCTCTTGTATATCTGAACAATATTCAGGACGATTTAATAAACTTTTCGGAGATATTGCGACAAATTTTGCGTACTCAATAAATTCTGGATATTCAGTCCAGACATTTATTGACTTTGGAAAATTTCGAATATTTGATATCAGTTGCAATTCGAAGTTTGTACCATTGCATTTACCAATCCAGTTTTGTTGCATTTTTATAATGTCTTTCCATTCTTTTAATATTGGATCTTCTAAGCCTTCCAGCAATGATCTAAGAAAATATACATATGATTAAACATTGTAATATTAGGTATTACAATATATTGTATAAGTTATGTGATTTTACTTAGCAAATGGTGTAGTTTTAATGAACCATTGATTCAATAATTTCTTCTCCACTTGGGCTCCTGATCTCCATGAACAATTATTTGCATCAACTTGTTCCTCAGCTAGCACAGTTTGATCCACAGGATCCCAATTGACAAATGCTTCTTTCTGATAAGCTAAACCTTTTTCAAACAATTTCAGGAACAATTCCTGAGTCCATCTATAATATTCTGGATCACATGTTGCAAACTCTCGATCCCAATCAAACCCATAATTTAATAAGTCCAACTGATTTCGCATATTATTTATATTATCCTGTGTCCATTTAGCAGGATCCACTTGCTGTTTGATTGCTGCATTCTCAGCAGGCAAACCAAATGCATCCCAACCAATTGGATGAAGGACATTGTATCCTAAAGCAAATTGTAAGTTCACTTAATCAATTAATTAATCTTTAAACATAAGGTAATTACCTTTCATCCTATAAAAGCGAGTAACAGCATCACTTATTGTATAAACTCTGACATGGCCCATATGCAATAGTCCAGAGGGATAAGGAAACATTGATAATGCGTAAAATGTTTCTTTTTCATTATCTGTTTCCTCAAATTTATGCAAATTAATTTTGTTCCTCCAATATGCTTCTATATCTTTTCGCATTTCATACGTAACTTCTGTATTCTATGATTGTTTAATTTTTGTAATATTAGTTTTATATGTATGAATTGGTAACACTTTAATTATCAAAGTAGTAATTCAAAAATTTTATTGAAAAATTGGTTAAAATATCTTTATTTCAGAACTATTAAATAAACGCCGATAAGTAAAGTGCTAATATTAAATATTGAATTACTTTACAAAATAAAATGTATACCGTAAATAAATTTACGCCGGTTGATGAATATCGAGTAATAACATGTTTAAAATGTGAACAATTTTTAAAATATGGCACCAGGTTTCCTCGAAACGAACCTGTAAACATCGTTATTAGGTTTCGATGCCGAATTAAGTATTTACAAATTCTATTGCACAGTATTTACAAAACATGTACAGAGACTGAACTATGGAAGCTGCCATGATAAATTACTACTCTAAAAAATACATGTTCTGTTTACAACATTTTTTACCAAAAACATCTTTATGCTGAATTATTATTTTATAATCAATATTTTTATAAAGTAGTTTAAATATTAGAGACAGTAATATCTTGTTTTAAGAGATCAACTCCAATTTAATGAAAAGATACAACTTCCGTTTTGTTGAACCGATTCCTTTTCCGGTGTACACCGTATAAACAACTTCGTGAGTAAAATTTCGTGATTAAAATCTGATGAAATATTCTACATCTTCAATTAATATTTCACATAATAACAAAATATCAATATAGTTTATGTTCGCGGATGTGATTAAACAATATTATTGTTGTTACATAGTGTATTAAGTATAATAAGTTTTTGACATTAATTGAGAGGTTAGGTCCCAGTATGTTATTTATCAATTACACAAAAATTAATTGTATAAAATAATATTGTTACTATGAAACATTTTGTAATAAAAAACTTTAAGTGATATATTTACGATTCATAGCAATAACATACTTCTAACCTATCATAGCACATAGTGTATTAAGAGCAACATTATTACAAGTATAAATAACATAAAAAGTTTTAAAAATATATTATTATATTTATGTGTGTTTTAGTTCAACCATGGGTAAGAGGAATAATATGATCCCTAATGGGCACTTTCATAAGGATTGGCAAAGGTTTGTAAAAACCTGGTTCAATCAGCCAGCGAGAAAATATCGTCGTAAACAAAGTCGTGTGAAGAAAGCTCGTTCAGTTGCACCAAGGTATTTATATTTTTTAATATATATTTCAGTCGCTTATATGTTATTAATTTGTAATTATCTGTGTAGACCTGTCAAACTTCTAAGACCTATTGTTCATTGCCCAACATTCCGTTATCACACAAAAGTTAGGGCAGGCAAAGGTTTTACCTTAGCTGAAATTAAAGCCAGTGGTCTCAATAAACGGTTGGCCAAGACTATTGGAATTGCAGTGGATCCCAGGAGAAGAAACAAATCTGTTGAATCTTTACAAACCAATGCTCAAAGATTGAAGGAGTACAAATCCAAATTGATTCTTTTCCCATTGAATGATAAGAAAGTAAGTATGTCTGTGAATGTGTCACATATATGTATACATTAAAACTAATGTATACATTATTTGTTTTACTAGCCTAAGAAGGGTGACGCAACTGAGGAAGAAATGAAGACAGCATCTCAAGTGAAGGGAGAAATCATGCCAATAAGACATCAAGCTCTAGCTAAAGCTAAAGCTCGCACAATTTCTGATGAAGAGAAGAAATTCTCTGCATATGTAAATCTGCGTAAGGCTAGAGCTGATGCTAGGTTAGTTGGAATTCGCGCGAAGCGTGTGAAAGAAGCTGCAGAAAATCCGGACGATGTTACAAAGGTTGCCAAGGACAAGAAGCCCAAGAAGTAATCTTAAATATCGTATCTTTGTATAAATATAAAATATAAATTCTCTATTGAGAAAAACAATACTACCCATATATTTATTTATCTCATTAATTTTTTAAAGCGAAAGCTATTAAACGTTTCTTATAAGTTTTTCGTCATTACTAGTATACAGTGATCTCAACTGTTTCAATGTGCATCAATCACGTTTGTTAATTAGTTTTGTCGTACACAGGGTATCCTGAAAATGTCGGAAAACTTTGAATGGGGTGGTTTTTTAAGTCATTTGAAATGATTTTTATTTAGTGAAAATTTTCGCCTTAGTTTTGTTAAGGATTTAGTAACGAAAAACATGGAGCACTCAGAACGTGGTTATGATTTTATTATTAACGCGAATGGATTCCGAGCAATCCAAGTCAACCAATATCCCTAAATCCCACCAGAAACTTCGTAATACCAACAATTTTAAGAAAGCCTGTATAGAATTTTCACGTATTCGAATGTTGGCAGATCTGGTATTACACCATTTTATACCTGGATTTGAATTTTGAATGTTATGACAACCGTTCACGGTTTGTGGTACATGTTCATCAGGGAAAGGAAAGCAACCCAACTATCGTGATATTTTATATTAAGTTGTAAATATAATCACAACAAAATGAAGTCCGCGTAAGTCTTCGATTTAATGAATAATTTATAAAGAAGAATTTCAATGAAATTTATAAACATTATAATGTTAAGTCATTATTTTAGACTTTCGAATAAATTATTATTCGAATGTATTGATGTATTATATCATTGCAAAGCGTAACATTAACTCCTTTTTCTGTATATGTTGTGGCTTTATGTTAACAATGTTGATTATTTTAGACGTGTAAAGCCACCGTCTTCAGCTCGGAAACCAATCGGCCGTCCGAAAGGCAACAATATGTTAACTAAGGACTCGGTACAAGTTTATTGTCGTTTAAGGTCGATGCAATTTCCTACGGATGTGTCATGTATGAAAATTATATCGAATACAACTATAGCTATTACACCACCAGAATCGGCAATAAATTTTCGTAATTCTAGCAATAAAGAAATTCAAACTACATTCAGTTGTGTATTTGCACCAGATACTACACAAAAAGAAATCTTTAATTGCGTGGCACTTCCTTTAGTCGAGAATATTATTCGTGGTAGGAATAGTCTTCTGTTTACCTATGGTGTAACAGGAAGTGGTAAAACATATACAATGTCTGGTGGACAGAATGATGCCGGTATTATGCCACGGTGTCTTGATGTAATTTTTAACAGTATCGCTAATTATCAAACAAAAAAGTTTCTTTTCAAGCCAGACAAATTAAATGGTTTTGATGTACAAGGTGAAGCCGATGCAATGTTAGATAGACAGAGTGAGCTTCACGCAGGGCTTATATCTCACAGAAATGGGAAATCAAACAAAATGTAAGTACAATAAATAAATGACAAAATCAATAATAATGTCTTTACTTATGCATAAAATTTGCTACCAGGAAGAAAACTGAAAGCGATGGAGATAGTAATCCAATGATAGCCCGTGAGGTTGATGAATCGCAGGTGATATCTGTGGATCAAGACAATGCTTATGCAGTATTTGTTACTTATGTTGAAATATATAATAACAGTGTTTATGATTTATTAGAAGATGACGATATTAGAGCCAAGTATGTGTGTAAATTTAGAATATATAGAATATGTAGAAAAATTCAATATATATATTTTAATATCTTGAAACAATTTGTAGGACATTACAGAGTAAAATAGTTAGGGAAGATGGGAACAAAAATATGTACGTGCATGCTGTAACAGAAATAGAAGTAAAAAGTTCTGAGGAAGCATTTGAGGTGTTTAACCGTGGCCAACGAAGGAGAAAAGTCGCACATACTGCTCTCAATACAGAATCAAGTAGGTCCCACAGTGTCTTCACCATTCGACTTGTACAAGTAAGGTTCTAAATTCTTTAACTCTCTGTG
Source organism: Agapostemon virescens (assembly GCA_028453745.1). Classification (NCBI taxonomy): domain Eukaryota; kingdom Metazoa; phylum Arthropoda; class Insecta; order Hymenoptera; family Halictidae; genus Agapostemon; species Agapostemon virescens. Next base: position 869,257 of record CM052092.1, read on the forward strand.
TTACTAATATTAATAAATAATATAGTGATATATGTTATTATAGGCACCCTTAGACTGTGAGGGTGAACAAGTTATACAAGATAAACGTGTAGTATGTATTACACAGTTATCCTTAGTAGATTTGGCTGGTAGCGAAAGAACAAATAGAACTAAGAACACAGGACAACGTTTAAGAGAAGCTGGTGATCTTCTTTCAATGACATATATATACCACAATTCTAGCAGATTCTTTAAAAACTAGCTAACCATTTTCTTTCATTAGGTAATATTAACAATTCATTGATGACTCTTCGATCGTGTCTGGAAATTTTAAGAGAGAATCAAATGCAAGGCACAAATAAAATGGTGCCTTATAGAGATTCAAAGCTGACACATTTGTTTAAGAACTACTTTGATGGAGAAGGACAAGTGAGGATGATTGTTTGTGTTAATCCGAGGGCGAACGATTTTGATGAGACAATTGTACGTAATAGCCCAATTAGATAAAAATATAAATGTACGATGGTATAACCACTTTTGTATGAATATATTTATAGCAAGTTATGAAATTCGCGGAAATTACCCAAGAAGTTCAAGTAGCTAGGCCAATGGTTACTAAAATAGATCTCGGTTTTACACCTGGACGAAGACAAGCGAATAAGGTAAAACATGGACTAAAAGAGTACAGAAAAATAAATTTTATTTATAATAAAATGATTGAATAGTTATTTAAGGAGGCACGTGGTAAATTGGAGAGAGAAGGTCATCCTGAAGCTGCTGATTTGGAAATTGATACCGGTCTTGTATACAGGTGCATATTCATTCTCTAATTACTCCCATTTTCATTTTCTGAATTACTGCAAACGCTTTTTTACAGTTTGGGCGGTCCATTCCCCGAATTAGAAATTACCTCTCCATGCAATGATCAAATAATTACTAATCTAATGCACTTTTTGGAACAACGTATAAACAAACGGAACCTATTGCGCGTCGATCTACAGCAGAAACGTAAGTATTTATCTTTTAATATGATTCGAGTGTCAACTAATATTTGAATGACCATTGTTTGCAGAAAACGAGCTTAGGAGATCCTTAATGACAATGGAACAGGAGCACTTGAATTTAAAAATTGAGAATACAACTTTAAGAGCTGCTACGTCGCAACAGAAGAAGAAGGTGTCTGCATTAGAGGGTCATCTATGTAAAAGTGAAGAACGTATAGACAGTTTGCTTCGGAAATTAAATCATGCGAATGACACGATCCGTAGCTTACAGCAAGAGGTAAAAATGAAAATCATGTCAGTGTCAGTTCTTACTTCTCACGTTTAATATAATTACAGTTAAAGGACAGAGATATGGCACTGAACCAGCGATTAATAGACAAGCAGAGAGTGAAGCAGAAGTATAATACTAAGATACAAGTAGAAACTGATAAAATGAACAGGGAATTAGAAGTAAAATTACGCCAGCTGCACGACCGTTTACAGGTAATGAAATTAAGTGTCTGGTAATTCGAATTACATGCTTATGACTTTTTGTCTTCTCAGAATCAAATGAAGGATACAGACAATAAACTGAGACTAGTGAAGCAGATTTTAGTAGACGACAATGGCGTTAATTCTATACCCATTACTCCAAAATCGACGATCACAAATTCCGAGGCAACTGCAAGGGAAACAGACGGTCGATCGCGAAGGGTCAGTTCTTCTTATTTCTATTCTGCTTGAAGGCATAGATCGAGGAACGTTTTTTTACAGGATAAGATGACAGTTTCAAATCCGAGGCACAGGCGTTCACAAAGTGCTGACAGGTGGATTGATCACAGACCAGGAGCACTTGTGCCTTTAGGAACAGTTCTACAACCATTAATGCGAAGAAAACGTAGCGTTACAAGACTTGCAGATCCGAAAGAAATCACAGATGGGGCATCAAGATACTGTCTTGTTGCACAAGAACACGACACGGACGGTGAGCTTGAAACTAAACTGTACAAGGTAATTGTTTAATTAATCAAGGGTGAACCTGCAGAACAACTGTCTATAGTAGGTGTACAAAGTACTCGTAAATCAAAGTACTCGTACACATTTAAAGATCATTAAAATCGAAGGGGTAGGTAGTTGTTCGGTAGGTTCACTTAATTGAGAAGTTTATCAGGTATATGATAATATATAAAATTATGTTAGGGAGATATATTGCCAACCAGTGGAGGTGGAGCGCAAGTTGTGTTTAATGACATGGAATGCTTGAAACAATTATCTCCGAAAGCGAGAAAACGCACCGGTCCCGCAGACTTAGATATGAACGAAATAGGCACGCCAAATCATTCGTCGACGCTTGTGGAGACGCACTCTAAAAGGCCACGAGTAATCAATTAACGAACGTAGGAGTAATTTTGATTGCTATAAAATTTAAAAATCTGTGCATCAAGCTAGCGATTTAATAATTTATTACATAATACAATTAATCAGACAAAATTATGATATACAAAAGGTATATAATACTCCGCATACAATACTTTAAAAAGGAAATTTTATCATGGCTATGTGGATAGAATCTCACGGAAGACGCACGTTCGTGACACTTATATATTTTTTTATATAACTTTTCAGGTATTTAAAATAATATCAATGAGGTTAGTATATCAATTCATCGAAATTATAGTATAACCTTGGAAAAACAAATAGCTATGTTTCCGATCTATTAACAAAGACATTTTTTATAATGACATGTAATGTTAAAGTATTAAACAGCCGAGTGTACGTATAAACAATAACAGTATTAATTTAAGCTAACATCTCAAGTGTATCTATTAAAGTTTTTTTGTGAAATATTTATATACAATACACAACTACGAAATTGCATTTCAATGCACATTTAAAAACAGCGGTGTCTATAACCCTCACAAATTTCAAGAAGATTCTTAACGATTTTATTGGTATCACATGTAATTATAAACGTTGCCTCCTCAGTTGATTATCAAGTTGTGCTAATTGCTGGAGGAAGCCCTCGTTTGGTTGTATGTTGCGGTTTTTACGGACTGTTTTAATAGCTTCAACAGCCAGCATTTCTTTCTTTATCATCAGGTATGCCAGTACACAAGTTGCACTCCGGGACACTCCCATCATGCAATGAACGAAAACTTTACCTGTGAAGAATTGTGCTCTGTTAGATAATATACATTTCTTATTACTTATTAAGTGTCAAATATTGAGATTACCTCCAGTACTAATTGCCTCATCTATGAAGTCTGCAGCAGCATTAAAGTACTTGCTAATATCTACAGTGAATAAATCTGCCAGAGGGAAACCGATATACTTGAATGTTGTGTCTTTATAATAATTTACACCCGTGTTCACAAATCCAAATCTGTTTCCTTCCGCTGAATTAAGTATATGTGTTATACCCAGCATTTGAAGATACTTTTTATTCTTTGCTGTGGCACTATAGAATATTAAATATGAGTTATTTTTGGATGAGGTACTGTCAAAGAGAAATGTAATTTTAAAATATTTACACATCGCCAATGTATATTCCAGGGTATACTTCGTCACAATCGATGTTCTGTTGTGCATGATAATATTGATCATTGTCTTCATCAAGATCAAAATCTGGCATTGACTTGAAATGCTTCAACAAAGTCTCTGCTAGTTGTTGTTTGGTAGTTTCACCTCCAGGTAACTCTTTCTGATAATCCTGGCGATAAGAATGTTGTTAGATAATACAAAAATATTTCCTATATTCAGATAAATATTAAGCTTTGTGCTTATAATATGCCAGTTATTTAAATTCGAAATGTTACCCGATCCCTGTCCCTCCATGTGCTATGCATCGTGTATTGCGAACGAACAAACGAACTTCAAAAGAACCAGGGAAAGAAAATTGTATTGTTGGCCGCACATATTTATTTTTAAATGTTCTTACGAAATATTGCACACACGGGAACGCGGATTCTTGTATCGCGAGACATAATACAGATACGTTACTTACACTCATTTTCATGCTTTCCCTTCATTGACAGAGGTTATTTACGGGATATTTGTAATTTTACAGAAGAACTCTGAAAAACATTTGTATGCAATATTTATATCACTAACAGTACAATTCAGATTATGACGCACCGATTACATCATAAGTATTTGTTAATTCAAAATCGTCATATGTATACGAATCTGCGGTTCGTAACACGCACACATATATGAGTCCATCATGAAAGCAATAGTAATTATCAAATGCAGTACTTATCAATAAAATAAGCAAAAAATAGAGTTTTAAAGATAGGACTGCAAAGAGAGATTATTTTTCTTGTTCGAAGAAATGTTTAATCGTTTTTTAACCGACTATTTTTAATTTTATGATTCATTTTGTATTCTGATTATAAAAAAATCGGCGATTTTGAAATTATATATACTAGACACTGTGATTTTTTCGAACTCTATTGCATTGAAATGTTTAAAAGTGATTCGGCGATGAGTCATGACGTATCCGTCGATGCCAAAAAGAATATGGCGACGATATACGATCGGAGTGCGATCTTCTGTTGATTCTACTGAGGGTGAATAGTGTTCATGAGTGTGGTTACAATAGGAATTTGATGAAAAATCCGCTGAAACAATGAGTTTCTTTAGCAAAGTATTCGGTGGCAAAAAGGAACCGGTTCCTTTGTCAACGGCCGAGGCGATACAAAACTTGCGCGAGACAGAGGATATGTTGATAAAGAAACAGGATTTTCTCGAGACGAAAATAAGCCTTGAACTTCAAATTGCTAGGAAACATGGAACGAAAAACAAACGAGGTACCCGGAGAATACATTTTCTTATCAGCGCGTAGCGCCAATTTTCGATGACTGAAATCATTAGGATCATTTGTCATCATGACGTTTCTCTATTATATAGGGTGATCGTCAACACTCGGATAAATTATAATTCTTTTTGTACAATGTATTTGTGTACATTAAAAATGATCGTAATGTTGTCTACTTCGATAGAAATTTAATTTTTCGTATCGATCGTAAGTGCAAAATATTCAGAAACTTTTTGACATGTTACAGCTGCGATACAAGCTCTTAAAAAAAAGAAACGATATGAGAAACAATTACAACAAATCGATGGCACATTATCCACTATTGAGATGCAAAGAGAGGCACTCGAAAGTGCAAACACAAATACAGCTGTTTTGACAACAATGAAGAATGCAGCAGATGCATTAAAATCTGCTCACAAACACATGTTAGTAATAGGATTTTGTGATTCTGTTTCCAATGATTTTTTAATAATTTTTCTTCTATGACTCAGAGTTTAAGGATCACTGTTATATAGTGTTTGCATTGATTGGTATAATATATTCTATTTTCTTTAGGGATGTTGATCAAGTTCACGACATGATGGACGATATTGCTGAACAACAAGATGTAGCTAAAGAAATTTCCGATGCAATATCTAATCCTGTATCATTCGGTCAGGACATAGACGAAGATGAACTAGAGAAAGAATTAGAAGAGCTTGAACAAGAACAACTTGATAAAGAATTACTTGGTATTGAGCCTTCTGATGAACTTCCAAGTGTTCCAGCTACTGCTATTCCAACTGTACCAGCTCGCACAAGTAATACAGCTAATTTTTTGTTCAGAATGTTGGCATATTATAGTAACAGTTTTGTTACTAATTTATAATTACCTTTTGTTATTCAGAAGCCAAACCAGAAGAGGACGAAGACTTAAAAGAATTGGAAGCGTGGGCATCGTAAGGTGGTATCAAAATGCATGGAAAAATAAACCGTATAAGTAATTAATAGTTAAAACAAAATACACATTGCTGAAGAGCTCAACAATGATGCAGGAAATTTTTAAACCAAATTTGATATCTTTCAATGATTATGAACTTAACACAGCAGTTTTTCTGTGCACAGTTTAAGAATTAATCAAAATAATAACGAAGCTTTCATAAATGATGTTGCTTTCTATCTATAAATGAATATTAGTAAAAACATCTGTATTAACATGTAAAGAAACTTTATAAATAATAATAGGCAACTATCCTATGTGTATATAAGCTAGACAACATATTTTGTAATTACAATAAGAGAATTGACTAAAATGAACGAATATAAATTCATCCTTCCAGTAATCATTGTTGGCAAGATTATATATATACATATAAATATATATAACTTTGCTGTGTAAAAAGTTTGATAAATTACGAACTACATTGTTGCTTTTTAATCTTCAATATTACGTTAACTGTTACGTTCTACACTTTGTATAAATGTGTCCATTATGAATACATTTTCTCAAATGTATATTGATCCTAGTGCAACTGCGAATAAAGCAGAAATCGTAATAAATTTCAAATATTTATGTATTTGTAGTAAGCGTATAAGTACAACGTTTCTCTCAAACTAGTAGAAGTATAACACTCGCTTGAAGATGCAAAATTATAAATACATTTAAATAATTCAGACTATGTACAAAAACGTCGTCAGAAAAGTAAAATGTTGGTTCTTTCTTTTTAATATCAGGAAGCTTCTTTTTCATATGCAACTATAGGGGTAGGAATATACTTTTTGTTCAATTTAGTACCCAATGTTGGTATCGGTAAAGGATAAATATGAGGTTTAATAGGAAATCTGGTACCAGCTATATCGATCTCGTAACGCGCAGTTGGATTCATTATAAAATCTGTTGTAACAATATTCTTATTTGGTTGTGCATGTCTCGAACCAGGTAAACTAATGAAACCAAGACAAATATGTTTCTCGGTAGCAAAACCGTATCTACAAAAGAAACTCATTTATGTCTGGATATTACAATGGAAAAATATATTCTATTATGATAGAATTCATAGTGTACGCTTACCCAGCTGATGTCACAGTTCCTACGAATTCATTATTGCGATAAATAGGTTCACCACCCCATGGCCACACGTTTTTGTTTATATCTAATCCATTCACAACGAACAATACTAATCGTTTCGTCACGCCTTGTTCTTTTTGGTATTGCAAAGCAAATTTTCCGATGAAATATTCCTTCTGTAATATAAAATAATTTTGTTAACAAGAGCATTACAGTCCGAGTAACTGGATATACATCATGACATACATCTAACTTGACACTGTACCCGCTTCCAGCTTCGTACGGGGTAACGAATGGTGTTAACTCCTCAGCCCAAAAGGGAATAAATCGTTCTATTCTCATGAAACGTTGCGTGAGAACGCCAACGTCTCGTACACCATAATCTTTGCCTACTTCCATCAACGTTTCGTACACGTGAAGCGCGTACTCTGAAGGTATATACAAGCAGTAGCCAGATTCACCAGTATTCGTGAACGACATTATCATAACGTCCGAGGCGTAGGCTACGTTTGCAGTCTGTTGACGTGATAATTATTCTCTGAATCATGTTGTAAATTATACAGGACGTCTCACCTAAATATCTGTCTTTTGTATTGTTGTAGATAATTTGATTTAACCGAGACATCCTGTATATTTTTTTTCTTCAACTGATTGAGTTGTTGTTACCTTGTATGTGAAGGGAGATAAATTAATGCTCGAATTGGAAAGTTCCGATAACAAGCCCGGAGCTTTAGGACCCACTAAATTGATTACCGTGTATTTTGAAGTCACATCATTTAAGCCGACCGAATGATCCGTTGGTAAATGTCTGCGATAAAAAGTAATAGATCTTAAATTTGATTCGTCTAACTATAAACAGTGAAGGTATGTGAAAACCGGAAAATATTTGGTCGGGACAGGTCGAGAATTTTATTCGGAATCGAAAAGAGTTCTGGAAAGTTTCGGGTTCTCGAAAATATTCGAGAATACTAAATTTTCCAAAAATCCGATTCGTCTTGACCGGTGTCGCACACCCCTAACAAATTGTTCATAGTTTAATATTAGTTTGCTACCTAGACATCCATTGATAAATGCGCGTTTGTTGAGACGTTGGTGAAACCATGAAGTAACTGTTTTCAGACTGTCTTACCAAGATACAGTCATTCTCGTATCCGCCTCGTTCATTTTGCATCCCCGTGTGCACTATACCACCAACTGGTATATTTGCGTCATTTGAACATAATTGCTGAAGGTATTCAACAACTTCCCAACGACTAGACTGTACAAAATACTGTTAAAATGTAAATGTTCACATAAAAATTTAAAAGATATGTCTTTCGCGTACCTTAATCTTAATCTTTGAAAATGAGCTCATATCTATAATTCCTACTCCTTCTTTGCATGCAAGAAATTCTTCCTTCATAAAATCGAAGAACTTTGGCTTGTAAAAGCTTCCTGGTGGCATAACTGGTTTTTTTTGTCCTCCTTCAATTAATCGATATCACTTTAATTAAACGTAATGCAGGGGAAAAAAATCGAATGTTTTTTTTCTTACTTCTATATGTGGAATCGAAGTAAAGTGGTCGTTCGTAGGCCATCTTCACTCCAAAAATCGCACCCCTTTCTTCGAGAACCGAGTATAAGGGAGAACAACGCAATTTTCGTGCGTATTTGTATTCACATTGATGAGGGTATAGAATCGCCAAATTCCTACCGACTATTTCTCTCGTTCTTTGCTGCAGGTACCGTTTACTGCTGTGCAAATCGAGAAATCTTTGCACACTAAAGGGAAGCAGCTCTTGGGTAGATTCGCCGTTTATAAGGCACTCTGCTACTTCTTTGCCAATTCCTCCTGCCCCTGTACGAAGATGCCTTGCAGTTTCAATACAGAATTTGTTTTACGATTTTTTACCTTGTAAAGAGTTTCCGTTCATGCCTACGGCTACGTAATAATTTTTAACTTCCGGGCTTTCTCCCAGTATCCATCTTCCGTCCGGTGTAAAATTATCAGGACAATTGTACACGTTCGGTCGGGCTTTACTCAAAATTGGCAATCTGTGTACAACTTTGTCCCACAAAGGCTTCCAATGGGAAAAATCATTTTCAAGATAGTTCTTCCAGTTTTGTATAGGGACACTACCGCTCTCGAACGCAGGTTTTGCTTCAGGTTCAAACCAACCAGCCAACAAACTTCCTTGCCATTCTCTCACGTATGAATGCGAATCGAAATCTCTTATAGTTGGTAGAGCACTGATATCTGAATTAGATGGAAAGGGAGAAGCAATTGCATAAAAATGTTCTGCAGGATATGCTGGGATTCTGACTGGTGGACTGCAACACAATCCTAATTCGCGTGCCCACTGCAAAACAAATAAGTTTGCATTGGTAGTTAAGCATTTTTAATTTAAAAAAATGATGCATAAAATATCATCCTTACCATTCCTGCACAGTTAACGAAGTACTCGCAAAAGACTACACCGTATTCAGTCTTTACACTCTTCACAGCTCCATTTTCAGTATTGATTTCTCGTATTCTGCAATTTTCAATGTACCTTGCTCCTCCAGTTTTTGCCAGTTTAGCTAAAACTTTACAAACTGCGCTGGGATTAGCTACTGCATCTTCAGGTACCCAAATTGCACCCTCTATATCATCGGTATTAACATAAGGATGCAGTCTCTGTAGGTCTTTTTTTCGTAAAACCTGCAGAATCAATTATCTTTTAATAGCTCTCTTTATACAGATATTGTGATAAATAGACTGCTGATCTTTATGCAAAATGAAAATGTTCTGTATTCACTTTGAGAAGGAGAGAAAACTATTTTCACCCTTGACAATCATGATACATGGAAAATAAGGCAATGGTCTACAATATCTCTGATGGTAGTATGAATTTAAATTAGATTTCTTCATTCTTCTTATGAATGTATGAAATCTGCAGCCTAGCAATAAGCGATTAATGAATGTTACTTCGCAATGCAATCCTGTCGGTGCATTATAAGCCATCCTACGTTTTAAAGCTATCATTCTATCTTTGGTTTGAGCTAAGTTTATACTGCCGCATTGTTTCAATCCAATGTCATATCCCATTTCTTGTAATTGTTGGTACAACTTAATGCTATAAGAGATCAAATTTCTGTGTGATATCGGTTTGAAGAGTCCAAGGATGCCTGATCCAAAGTGGGACGTGCCGCTACCAATCCTAGAATAGATCTTCCATGAATATGTTGTAGTGCAAAATCATTTATGACAATTTTAATTAGAATTTAGTTTACCTGCTAAATGAATGCATACCTATCTTGTTCTAGGACGAGCACATCCTTCCATCCGTTAATAACAAGATGATAAGCCACAGAATTGGCAACTGTTCCTGCACCCGCAATAACAACTTGCGACTGAGAGGGTAATACAGTCGATCGTGGTGAAAAGTTTGAGTAGCTGTTAAAGTGTCTGTGATTTTCATTTTTGTTGTTGAACAGACCAAACGTGAGGATTTCATTTTTATAGGTTATATTGTGTGAAGAGTAATATTTGTTAACTTCTCGAACTGTATTTTTCGATAACGATACACAAACGCATTTCAAGCACGCGTGACTTAGCATTAAATTGTGCATAAAATAATGATTAGTCTGTATTAATGAATCATTCAAAGGTTTACTTTGAACACCTGGTCTCCGAGCATGTATGATCTATTTCTAGAGTCTACAATAAAAGATATATTGGTACAAAACGATGATTATTGTTATTAACAAACCACCGTATCTAATTTTCTAGATTTATCTCAATGTTGATTGGACATTGATTTCGAAGAATTACAATAAATTTAGACAGAACCTATAATTGTTTGTACAGTCACTAAAACACATAATTATCTAATCTACATTCGACCTTGTAAAATAGTGACAGTAAATATTTGTAATTTGTAACTGTAAAATTTCTAGTGAATGTTTCTATAAAATTCATATATCATTGAACCATTTGAATTTCGCGCATTTTCGTAGCGTTTATCGATAACTCGAAACATTCTAAATCGTCGAGTTATTTCAATTCTCGAACTCTTACGATGCAATCATTCCAAATGGAAATCGCATCTTGAAAATCGTCTAAGTTACTTTTCTAATTTTTTTTATTGTAAAATGAAGTTCATTGTAAATTTTGGCTTGTGTAAATAGAATAGAAAAAAATTTTTCATCATGTCGTTCGTGTTGGCCATTTACATTTTCAAAATATTGTGCGTGTTTTTATTCGTCGTCCACTGCGTGGTCACCTTCCTTATGGTAATGGTAAAGATTCTCTAATTTTCTATTAACAAATATACATGTTCTTGTTTGTACTAATTAACGATTATTGCCACCAATATAACCAAGTACAATGCTCGATTGGAGGAGCTGAAAAGATGCGTAAGTTTAACACAATTACCCTCACAACAAAATAAAATCACGTTCGTTATACTGAAACCGTTTCAATCGTCTTAGATCACAGCCGAAGCCGACATCCTGGAGTCGAATTACCCGCTTAAAGTTAGTTACAGATATTATTCTTCAAACAAATCAAGTGTATACTTAAACAAAGTGCACATTTCATCGCATTTATTCCTCTGTTTACCGGTACGATTGAATTTATCGTTTCAGATTTACATGGATGAAAAATTAGGAGTGTTCACGAAGAACCTATCAGAAACAGAACATCCGGTGAGTAATCGGGGTGTTAGAGTTCCGTTTCTTTTGATATTCAAACATTCAAACGTGAAATATAAATGCATCTACCATATTAATACAATTGCAGCGGTCTCATTACGAAATAAGAAACGCGGAGGAGATTCTGATAGATTTGGAAAATAAAACATCGAATAATAAAAACCGATACCGTACATTGATGTCAGAGTTGAAGAAGGACATCCGGAAAATCGAAGGCGAGGTTAGATCATATTTTTCCCGCCATATATCGACTAACTTATGATTAGGTTGTCTATTTACTTTGAGATTAGAGTAAAAATGTAACAAAACCGTGCAACATTATTAAAAATGTATTACGAAGCTAGATTATTTGCTGGAAAAAGGAGGGAAGGAACATATTAAGTATATACAATAATTAGATTGCTCATTTATTATAAATTCAAATTGATCCGATACTAATGAAATTTTGTGTACATGCTAGGTAAAAATGTTGCAAAATCACATTTCGGTTTTGTCATTTCGAAGAGAAGCTCTTAGAAACGAAGTGATAAAGGTAATCGGTTTCAACAAAACTAAATAAATAAATGATACAAACAAGATTTTATAATAAAATTACTCTAATTACAGCAGCAGGAAGATTATCAAATGATGCTGATCAACTTTACCAAGGAGTTGGAGAACAAAAAGTCCGTGTTCTGTAGGTTCATGCAGTAATAAAGTTTATTAAGTTATCTTTTCCGTAGAATCTTCTCTTTTCGTATTTTATTTGTTAAGAATAATTCTCCGATTATTGCAGCTCTGGTAACTGTAAATTCAAGAAAGCCTCGCATATCTTGCCCACCGTTACAACGTATAAGTAATGATTTTGATTGACCGTTCCACAGTATTGTATAGCGTCGATCTAGTCAACAACTTTATTAAGTATTCACAATCTGTACATTTGAATAAAACGATCGACGTGGAAAATATTTCGCGGTTCGATTTTCCGACGACGAAGGTGAAAGAGAATTGAAGAGAAACTGCAGTTAAATAGAATACGTTATCTTATCTACGCGTGCATCGTTACGCTAGCACATTACCTACCGGTGATCGTTTAACAGTGTTAAAGAATATCTGTGATGCACAGTTACGTATTCAATTATCGAGTTTCTAGGGATTATTTAAAAGACCTTTTAGAATTATAGAACGCTATAAAACTTTTCATCGGACGCCGTTATATTTCTTCCTATAACTTGTCCGAACAATCTGAAACATCTTCATGAGAAGAAAGCTGCCAATTGCAGTTACATCTCACTATGAATCCTACGAAATTTTTGCCAACACAATTCAGACACTTTTCACGTTGAAAAGAGACCAAACACGATACAATTCGGTACATGTTTATTTACGAAATAGCTACATCGCTTTCCATCATAGCTTCTGACAAATTAGAAAAATCGTTGAATAGGTAAAAGCGATCGTTCAAATTGCGTCGTGTTCGGTGTCATTTTAATTAAGAAACTGTCATACGAAAGAAAAAGATTTAAAAAAGGCCGTAACCAATGAAAGACTAACGTCCCGAAATGTTCACGTAGATCGAGACATTACTGTACCCTCGTTGTAAATTCGTTAATTATTTATTGGTTCCAGAGGAGTCCGTTCGAAGAATTGGTATTACACGTTTGATGGCTACGTGATAAGATAGTTTGCCGCAACGGACAAAACATCGTGCCATCGAAGATGCATAGTGGTCGCCTAAAGTTCCGTATGATGGGACGGGAACTTTTTCATGACCGCCTGGTAGAGATTATAAAACGTGTAAAAACTGATGCCGAGAATGCCGAACAACGCTGCAACGAATATCCAAGATAGGACGTCCCCGTCTGTGAATTTAGTTTGCTCTCTCCTCTTTTTGGCGCTTATTTCACCCAAGGTGCAGCCCGTCCGTTCTTTCATCAGCCGCTTCATGTTAGCTAGTTTCTCGCGGAGCTCGTCCACCGATTCACCCATGTCCTCGATCGCTTTATCTCCGACAAGCTCTGAAACTCGAACGAATACGGAATAATATAAAAGTAATGGTCGAGCCTCCAGGCGTCAGCGCGATACTCCGAAAATGATTGTCATACCTTTTAATCCGAATCATAGCGATAAAAAAGTGGACAGGATTACTTTGAATATTGTTGTTTATTGTAGCGAGAGCGATTCGGAGAAACAGAAAGCGAGCGAGTCATTCGCATTGGAGGTAAGAGGACATGTTGTTCGCGAGTTTAAGTTGCAATTAAAGGGTTCACCGATTAATACACGCTCCGTTTCGTTTAAGGAGATTCCGAACCGGAATTGGACCACTTACCGACAGCTTCTGGTGTGCAAGTATGCGTCACTCTTTTCATGATGCCTCGCTTCTGTCTATCTCTCTCGAGTGTACTCCTTGGTCCAGAATTCAACACAGCGGCTGGTATTGATCATCCAGCATCTCACGTTTTGGCGCAGTCTCCGTCTTCCGGGAACTCGAGCTTCTCCGATTTTTTCCCCACGCTTTCGTCCCGATCGAAATCGTCGCGATAACCAACCACGAATTCGCACGGAAAATTATTTTCGATGATGCTCATTGCGAATCAATCGTTTACGAAGATCGAAACGTTTACGCGAGTCGTCGAACGAAATACTATTATCGTATGCGTGCGAATAACCGAGGTCCGTCGAGGGAAACATTCCGCTATTTCGAGTACAATAGTTTTCGTAGAAATTTATTGAATGGAGGAAGGGCGCAGAACGACTATGGAATCGAAAAGAAATTTACCATCTACCTGTACAGGTATCTTCCCAAGCTGGATTAACTTAACCGTCGGCACTCGAGTGGCGGCTCGGAGCCGCCGCTAAAAGTCGCTATAACATTATTCGAAATACTTTTTATTTTCCCGAAAAGCTACGCGTCGTATAAAGACAAAGTATTATTCCAGACCTTCGATTTATTTTCCCGCGTAGAATCGTCCTTTCGAATAAAATTCGAGCCATATTTAGAATCTGTCGAATAAAATGGTATTTTGAAAGGTTCCTTGAACAAATAAAATATTTCATTTTGAAAAATACACGGACGATTCGAAACGGTACAGGCTATTCGGTATTTGAAAAAGTATTTCAGCCAGCTTCGATCTGAACCTCCTATTCGAATGTCCCGCGCTCGTTCGGTTCTCGCGGTTCGATGCGAACGAGTCCTAAGGGGCGATCGATCCCAGCGTTCGATTACAAACCGGACCATCGGTTCTGGTCGTGTGGCATTCGGGCGGAGTCGGCTGCGCATCGTTCGGCTACAGAGGCTGACGTCACGACGCAACATGGCCGCCGGTATTGGAAATGGAGAGTAGCGTAGAGGCTGGGCGGTAGGAACGGAACCGTAGGTGTGTCAGTGCTCGGCTTCACCGCGATAATGCCATCGAAATGCCGATCGTTGAAGGCTGACTCGTGGCTCGCGCAGTATTCGTACGCACGATCGGTATCGTTCCGTTGGCCGAGTCTCGGATGGTGAGATAATGATAAATCGCGAATATCCCGGAGGAGGGCGAAATCGAGCGTAGAGAGTGTGTGTGTGTGTGGTGTCGTCGAGAGAAAAACAAAAAAGAAGAAGAAGAAGAAAAACCCCGATCGTACATACCGACGTGCGACGGGATTTCTCGAGCACGAGAGAAGAAAATACATAAAGAGGAGGGAAGAGAAGGAAGAAATAGTTTCTCGGCGTGTTCCGTCGCGGGTGTTCTTCACGCAGCAAAAGTAGACGGCGCGTTCCGATGAGTACGATAAAATTCTGTCTGAATGAGATCGAAGTGGAAAGTAAACGGTGGCTTGTCGCGCGATCGCCCGGTGCTCGCACGATTCCCGACGATTGTCAGACCCGCCGCTCGGCCGGCTCCGTGAGGGAACCTTGTTCGGATCCCCGTTGACCCGTCCCGATCGAAAGTAACACCACCGCTCGAGCTCCCGAAGAAAAATAAAACAGACGAAATGGAAAGGGAAGGACTCGCGTGTCGACTGCTCGCGTAAATCGAACCGTGTTTCGCGACGGTGCGGGTGTGCGCGTCCGGCGAGGCTCCCGTTTTATCGCGATCTGTCAAAAAGCCACCTCGACCGAGTCCGTCGTCGTCGTTGTCGTTGTCGTTGCGTCGTTTATCGATCTATCGGATCGCGTGTGTGTCCAGGCCCCTGAGTTTTCGAGCCCTGCACACCGACGGCAATCGATTCGTTCCGAAAGGACTTGCTGCTCTGTGGTGCTCTTCGTTGCAACACAACCACTGTCGAGAGAGAGAGAGAGAGAGAGAGAGAGAACGAGCGAGAAGAAGGGAGAGGGAGAGGGTGTGTGTGCGAGAGCGAGAGAGAGAGAGCCAACCCCCGCATACAAACACACACATACATTGATTATCCCTGGGCCGTAAACAACAGTGCCACAGCCTCGCGGCAAGAACACGGTATAGGAAGAATCAGAATGCTCGGCACCGTGCTGAAAATGAGACATGATTCCCGATCACGGTGAGTCGGGGACACAGGCTCGAGCGATGATACCGGCCGCGTGTGCTAGTTAACGGAGGGAACGGAACGATCGTCGCGAATTCGTCTCTGCTTTGGAGGTTAGGATCGGCCCGTTCTGCGAACACGAACAACATAATCGCCGAATTGGCTCGTTGGAACGCACGGAGAGGAATCGTGACGAACACAGAAGCGTAATACTGTAGACGAGAATAGAGGAAAACGAGAGAGAGAGAGAGAGAGAGTTTGAAGAATAAAGAGAGTAAAAGAAGGAAAACGACCGATTACCGAGGAGATCGGAAACGGACTAAAGGACAGCAAGAAAAAGTAAGAGACAGAGAGAGTGGGAGGGTCGTGAACGGTTTTGATTTCACGATCGTTCGTTTTGTTTGTTGATTTGCCATTGTTCGTTGCGTGTGTCGGTTCGCCTCTAAGTGGAGTAATTCAGTGTGGCTCGGTTTCGCGAAAGCACGGTCGGATTATAATCATTGAAAATGTGGTCTGCAATGTGCGACGTGATGCCGACGATCGTGGAGGACGGTATCAGCCAGCGGAGCTCCCAGTTCACCGGCGAAGAGGTGAACCTGGAGCATATGATGGTCTGCGTGCTCGACGACAGGGACAAGCTCGCGGATTCGTTGAGGGAGTTCCAGAGCCGTCTCCAGGAGACGGAAGCACGACGTCAGGAGCTCGAGAAGGAACGGGACTTGTTGAACCGGCAGATCAAGGCAGGCATCCCTCAGGTCGGTGTCGTTTATATTCGCAATACTATCGAGTCATTTATTTAACTCTCTTTGTACGCCGCGTCGCCTAAATCCGGGTGACGACTGTATCTCCGTGGGAGTCCCGTCACCCGGTTTACGTTTACGGGCGACCTTCTTTTTTTTTCATCCTGTTAAACAACTATTTCACGCGTAACACAAGTATTTCATGCCAATTAGCACACGTAAATATATATTCTACAAAACTACAGGATTATCCCCACCACTGCAGGCTATAACCTCGAAGGGCTCGCGAAGCTCGACTCTTGTTTGTACACGACATGTGTACACGCGTAGAACGTGTTTTGGACGCGGTGGAATTTATCGCAGCTTTAATGCATTTCCATTCTACTCTTCTCTTTTCTTTTACCTTTAACCCCTTGCCCTACAACAACCAGTCAGACTCGCGATCAAAATTTCGAACTGAATCCTCTAAACGTGTATTCTTCTTAATTATCTTTAACACGTTGAATGCCACGGGGGTCACCGGTGACCGGCACCGTTATATAATTTAACCGTTTGGCTGCGGACGGATTTTTTCACTTTTCATACAATAAACTTACTTGTACTGCATTGCAACAACAACAATTTTTTAAAATACCATTTATGAGCTTTCCTGGACGCATAACTGTTACTGATTCAGAGCAGCATTATTGTGCTTTATGTATTCTTGGCATAACCAAAAAGGAGCGCGATAGTGCTTCTCCGCACGGTTATCAATAAATTAATAGCATCGAACATTAACGCAGTACTGCCAAAATTAACCAGATTATAGTACGGGGTGAAAACTTTAGTTTTTAGTAACTAACAATTTTGTTCGATAACGCTGATCATTTCTATAAATGAAACAAATGAAACTTGTTCGAAGCATGCAAAATTAAACGGAATTAACATTTTATTTAATTGTCGACCGTGTACGGTCATTGGCGAATAGCTAGGGACTCAGTAACTATAAATTTGTCTTCTTTTTGTCGTTCTAGAGAGGACAAAGAAAGTCTGGTCACTGTAACCGTAAAATAAGCCGTAGGCCAAGGGGTTAACTTTTCTCTCCGTATATCGTTGAACATTTATCGTTCATTCTATATCGTTTATCCATTGGACAACACGCTATACGAGTCGGCAAACCCGCAGCGCCGGGTGCCACGAACGGGCCGCGTCGTTTAAAGGGACAAAGAACGACGACTTGTTTGCTTCGGGATTAGCGAGCCGAATTTCTTTCGATCGCTCCGGGCACTCTCGAATCGACGTGTCTCCACCGGAATATTCTCTGATCTTTCCACGTCCGTTTTTAGGCATCGGTTCAACCGTTCGAGTCGATAACCAGGCACCTCGGGTACCCACTTTTAACCCTTACCACTCGAGCGGCGACTTTCAGACACCGCTGAAAATTCCTGTACCGTTTACCGTTTACATTATTGCCATTAAACGTATGAATATCGTACGAGACATTGTGTCGGACTCGTACCGTGTCAACCCTTTGCAGTCCAAGCAATTTTAATTCCAAAATTACGACATTGAACATTTTTATTC
>CM052092.1:905985-915993 GCA_028453745.1 Agapostemon virescens
ACACGCGAGATCAGTTGATTCCGTTCGAAATCGTCGACGCAACTTTATGAGAATTTGTAAAAAACGATGGACACCTGTACATACGCATCCTTCGGAACCTCGTTGGAAATGTTGCTGGATGTTCCCTCGACGAGGAACAACGACGATGGAAATACAGAATCGAATTCCGGTTTGAAAGAAATCGGTAACACGCGAGATCAGTTGATTCCGTTCGAAATCGTCGACGCAACTTTATGAGGATTTGTAAAAGACGAAGGACACCTGTACATACGCATCCTTCGGAACCTCGTTGGAAATGTTGCTGGATGTTCCCGCGACGAGGAACAACGACGATGGAAATACAGAATCGAATTCCGGTTTCAAAGAAATCGGAAACAAGCGAGTTTTGTTGATTCTATTCGAAATCGTCGACGCAACTTTATGAGAATTTGTAAAAAACGATGGACACCTGTACATACGCATCCTTCGGAACCTCGTTGAAAATATCGCCGGATGTTCCCTCGACGAGGAACAACGACGATGGAAATACAGAATCAAATTCCGGTTTGAAAGAAATCGGTAACACGCGAGTTCCGTTGATTCCATTGATTCCGTTCGAAATCGTCGGCAGGAGTCTCGAGACGCCGCAGGACAGGTCGGTAACCACGTACAGCCGGTTTCCATGACGCCTGGAAATATTTTCTCGGGTGAAAATAACGTCTCGGTAAACCGAAGAAGATATTATTCTTCGACGACGCGCAACAAGCTGAGCCGCGACCGTTCGAATCGCTTCTCGTACGCGTCGTTCGGCGAGTCTCCGCTCGGTCACGATATTTTCCATGAAAATAGGGCGCGAGCTGCCGGCGAAGCTCGAGAAAAGCTGCGGAAAAGCTGGAGAAGCTGGCGAAAAGCTAGGGATTTTTCTAGGAGCAAAGCGCGACGGCGAAGCGTGTTTGCTCTGGCCGCAACCGATCTCGTTGGTCGCGCGCGTGCTTTCGCGTTCGCGTTCCACGCGTGTGCAGATCGGGTGTGGATATCGTGATGTAATTCGCGCCGGATTACAGACAGGCCTCGGAGCAATTGGAGTGCGAAGGGCAGAGTCACTCGAGCGGGGCTCGTGTTACGTGATTTCTGGCTCCCGTCCTTCCGCGATTTTCCGCCGGATTTTTACCCGACCACTTTTAAAGCGGATCGCGCCTTCGATCCTCCGGTAACGAGTTTACACGATCTTCCTGCCGAGCTCGATCCCTTCCCTTCCGGATTCAACCTGGAAATCCTGAATTCGACGAAGGGCAGGGCCTGCTGCCGCTTCCTTTCAACAGCCGCGTTCCTTCGTCGGATCTTCTTCGATCGTTTCTTCCAAGCGGAAAACATTTTGTAGCTTTGCTACGATTCGACGTATGCGCGATAAATGTGCGTTCATCGTTTATATCATCGGTTGGACCGCGGTTCTTCCTGCAAAATTACCATTGTTCGTATTAAAAGCGAGAAGGAGGAGTAAGGAATGAAAAGTTGTAAGGAACGTATCGGCAATTCGCAGTTTAACTCCTTGACCTACCATTTTCTTTGCGACAAAAGTTATTGCAACATATTCATCGTTAAAAATGTTACAGAACAGACAATTTATATCTGTTATGTTGCTACGTGTACTTCAATGCTTAACACTTTGACTGCTGCGTTGGTCATGTATGACCGGTCGCGGTTTCTTCTATGACGCCACGGTGGTCACTAGTAACTGTAACATCTGAACTTCTTACAATTGTAGAAATTGAATGAAAATTGCCAGTTGAATATAACTGCTTATTAAAACATACTTTGAAATAAAAAGTGCCCCATTGAGCAATTAACCCCTTGGGTATGGATTTATTTGAGAAAATATTTGCATGTGGAACGGAAATAATTTTTGGTTGCTTGGAGTAGTATGTAAAGGCAGTACATTTTACGTAAGAATGTATTTATTTCTAAAATATTGGTGACATATGTAGTATTAAGATGTCTTCAACTAATTAGAATTGCAAAACAAAAAAAACAAAAAACTTGGGAAACCAAGTGAATTACGTATCTCAGATGTCAAATGTACCTAAAAGTTTAATTTTTGGTTTGACGTCTTAGACACGTCATCCGCTCTTAGGGGAAAAAAGTGAATGACGTGTCTCAGACGTCAAATGTACCCAAGGGGTTAAACATTTTTATTAGAACGTCAATAAAGAAAATATTAGAACAAATCTTGCATCCAACGGTGCACTGATAACATAAGCGGCCGTGGCGTCCCGAGCGAAACATATGATTTCGGCGTGGCAGTCAAAGTGTTAAATAATGATTAACCCTTTGCACTCGAATGGCACCTCTAAGGCGACACTAAAACTTGCCATACTATTATTTAAACAACTTTAACGTCGCCAGGTTTGTAGTTGAGAAATCAATAAGAATGTTAATGTTTTAAGTACTAGTCGTAGTAATGAATTTTATATGAACGAAAGGAAATGAACTATCTAAAATGTAGCTATTATAGATAGAAATATTGTTTCGAGTGCAAAGAGTGCAAATTAAATAAAATTAAATTTCGTCGAAAAAGAAAGACACAATATTTAGACATTTGTTAGAATTTGCTTAAAATCTTCGTCGCGAGTCTGACTCGTTATAATATGGCAAGGGGTTCATTTCATGCGCTGTTCTTGCCAAAATTGCGTAAACTCCGCGGTCTATAATGGTAGAGCTACGCTTTCGGAGTTTATTTTTCGATAGGGACAGTGCAAATACTCCGCGCGTTAGTTCCTTGCATTTTATTTGACAGTCAAAAATGGCCACAGTGTTGGAAATGTTAATAGATCGTGTTTAGCAACTTTCTACTTTGATTTCCGCGTCGCACGTGGGTAAAGAAATTCTTTGCAAATATATAAAAATTAAGTTGTTCGTTGATATGTTTGTTGCACGAAATTTAGATGAACTCTGGAGAATATAGAACGTTGAAGGGGTACCATTAACCCCTTGGGTACATTTGACGTCTGAGACACGTCATTCACTTTTTTCCCCTAAGAGCGGATGACGTGTCTAAGACGTCAAACCAAAAATTAAACTTTGAATTTATTTCATTTAGTTTTATTTTGTTGTTATTAATTTATTTTTGTTTTGCAATTCTAATTAGTTGAAGACATCTTAATACTACATATGTCACCAATATTTTAGAAATAAATACATTCTTACGTAAAATGTACTGCCTTTACATACTACTCCAAGCAACCAAAAATTATTTCCGTTCCACATGCAAATATTTTCTCAAATAAATCCGTACCCAAGGGGTTAAAAACAAATTGCTATACCATTCTTTAAAGCAATTTTAACATCGCTATCTTTGTATCTAACAAATTGATAAAAATTTAATATTTAACCCTTTGCACTCGAATGACGCCTTTAAGGCGACACTAAAACTTGCCATACCATTATTTAAACAACTTTTACATCGATAGCTTTGCAGTTGAGAAATCGATAAAAATGTTAAAATTCTAAGGAAGAGTCATAGTAATTAATTTCGTATGAACGAAAGGAAATGAACTATCTACAGTGGAGCTTTTATAGATGAAAATATTGTTTCGATTTTGGAGTAGCATTATTTCGAGTGCAAAGGGTTAATAATTCATGTAGAATGATAGTTTTCTAGGTTTTCTAGTTGAAACAGCTTCGAGCGCAAAGGGTTAAGCTTCGAATTGTGACTTCGTTGAATGAATTACTTTGATTTTATGAAATCGTCGAGGTTCTTGGTTTGCAGTTAGGTTGAAGCCGATGTACCGATGGTTCTTAACCCTTTAACTGCTAGATTAACAGCTTCAAAAATTCCACAAAGTCAAAGTAACGTATTTAATGCATCAACAATTGAAACCTTAAAATGTCAGACGCATAGTTATCCTTTAAATTGAATGCAGTGAATATATTAGTGTACAAATTTATTTTTAAACATGCACAAATAATTCTGTCACCCATAGACGGCTGACGTGGCAGTGAAAGTGTTAAGAGATCCGCGACTTTAGATCCTCCCTGTCCCGATGATCGAAATAAAATTCGTACGCGCGGTATCGAAGGTTGCGCGGATCGTGGAGAAACGATGGATAAGCAACGTCGCAAACATTGTTCTTTCGCCGGTGAGATATTTCGTGGCGAAGAGAAGACGAAGATCCTATCGATTTTAGTTAGCATCTCCATGGAAATGGCGAAAGATCCCCGGGCAGTCGGCCAACGATTTCTCGAACGACGAACCTTATTCTGGAGCCGCTCGCGATTCTTTTTAAACGGAGCCTGTTGACGCTGCAGCAAACCGAGGCCGGTAAATCGAGCGGCTGATAAGTGCTTCTGAACATTAAATTGGTAACAGGCAGCGCTTTGGGTGGCAGGTTTCCAGCACAGGTGGAAGCGTGCTGCGGATTAGTCGGTGAAACGTAGCGTCGCCCACGCGTCGGTACACGAGATTAGCGTTGTTTGCGCAGGTTTAGCAGGGCGTTATCCGTATCGCTGCCCTCTCTCCCTCTCTTTCTCGTTTTTTCTTTTTTTCCCCGAACACGTCGTGTAAAGTGGGCGTCCCAATTATCAGTGGCGTGTTCCCCGATAAATTCGCGACAGTTCCAGGCCGAATATTCGGGCAGCCGCCGCGCGAGGGAGAACGATCCTGGCGGAATGTCGTCCCGGAAAAAAGGGTACGCTGCCAAGAATGCTTGGAGCGATCTCCAGGCTGCGGTACGCGATACAAAGACCGTTTCGTTTGTAATACTGCGGAAAGTTTCGTCCTATCTGGCGCAAAAAGAGAGTAGGATGAGGGAGAGAAGAGAGAGAGAGAGAGAGAGGATTGTACCACTGTCTCTCTTTCTCCGTAGAGAATGGAAGGGAAACTCTTTTGTTTTTTTTCCTTTTATTTCTTTTATTTTCCGCTCGCTCCCCCTACGGCCGGTTTTTCGTGCTTCCAAACCCGCTCGACGATCGACCGATGAAAAACTGACCCGCTCGCAGTTTCGGCGCGTAACGCCGGCCATAGGGCTGGAAAAAACTGCAGGCGAGTGCACCGGAAGTTAGCACTGAACGGTGAGAGAGAGAGAGGATGATAGAGAGGAGGGGGAGAGAAAGACAAAAAGAGGGAGACTACGAGAGAGGGGAAAAAACGTCGAGCTGGGGAAACGAGGCGAAAAAGGCGATTAGACCGCCTCGACCCTCCGACCGACCGACCGACCGACCGACCGACCGACCAACCGACCGCCGGCTGAAATTCAGATCAGGGTGAAATACTTTCGGCCTGTTCGGCAACTTGTTCGCATTGTTGCAACCGAAAATTTCGTTGCTGCCGGAGGAACGCGGTTCTCTCTCTCCCTCTCTCTCTCTCTCCTCCGCTCTGCGGACCCCAAGGAGTTATAATTAAAAATGTTTCCACCCCCTTAACTATTCCCTGTTCCGTTCCGCGTTGCTGGCTTTCGAAACGATCCGCGGAACCCCAAAGTTAATTCGCTACCTTTATTTAACACTCCGATGGCCAGCCTTTTTTTACTTCATTTAGCAATATTTTTCTAAATGCACTTTCTAGGACACTTTCGGAGGTGCCGTTGCTCTTTCTCCGGTTCCCAATGTAACAGTCGTCCGTTTTCATTCGAGGTACAGAAATTGTTTAACCCTTTGCACTCGAAGCTGTTTTAACTCCAACCCCAAGGGATTTTTCCTGACCTAGAATATTTTCATTCTACACGATATATTGCATCTTATGCATACGAAATTTCTTTACCATTACTCGTCCTTGTAACGATTGACATTTTTACAAATTTATTCGACACAAGCATAACGATGTAAAGATTGTTTATTTATATGTGGACATATTGGTGACCACATATACACTTGGTCACCAAATTTGTATATAAGCAGCTCCTGTATCGACATACAGTGGCTCACAAAAGTATTCGGACACTCTTCAAACCTAAATAACTTATTTAAGATTGGTCCAAACGTTTTGACTTTTCTTGAGCAATTAGTTGCATTGATTTAATAAATGATATGCAAAATGAATTTTGTAAATATTGGAATTGGTATGAATTACATGACCAATAAAAAAGGAACTTTTTAAATATTTTTTATTTGAGCCACATACTAAAAATTTTAAAGACGCATCTGATAGATCTATGATAGTTGTACACATGCAGAAAAATTCTTTGAAATCGATCGACATACTCACAAGCTACATGCCATGGAAAATGATGAAAGTCGCAATTTTTCACGATTCTTGGTCAGTTTCTGCTTAAACTGCAGAAATTCTTACATCTTTGTACGCGTGTCATTTTTTCCCGCGTCAATCGATTTCAATGAAATTTTCAACATATGTATAACTTGTACAGTTCTGAAAAATGCATCTTTTAAATTTTCAATACGAGTTGGAATAAAAATGTTTTAAAAAATGTCTTTTCTACTTTCCCACGTAATTTCTACCAATTAGAATTATTTCAAAATTATGTTTGCATATCATTTAGTAAATCAATGCTTCTAGTTGCTCCAGAAAAGTCAAGTCGTTTGGTTCAATTTCGAAAAAATTATTTAGATTTAAAGAGTGTCCGAATACTTTCGTGAGCCACTGTATATCAGATCCGATCGGTCGACTCACGCTGACGCTTGTAAAGGGTTTTTCAATAAGGACATAACAATTTTGTATCTCAATAAAACACAGAATAAATAAGATATTGGGCTGAAATTTATTCCAGGTGTAGTACATATGTTACATTTAACTATGGAATTCGATGTCGTCCATATGACCACCGCGAGCACGTTTGCAGCGATCGATTCTTTGGAGCCAATTTTCCATCACTCTTTCACACATATCGGCCGGAACGTTGGCAATTTCGCGTTCGATATTGTCCCTGAGCTCCTCTAACGTTGTTGGCTTGTTGGCATAAACCAACGACTTAACGTACCCCCATAAAAAGAAGTCCAGTGGTGTTAAATCGCATGAGCGCGGTGGCCATTCGACCGGACCATTTCTCGAGATTACACGGTTACCGAACTTCGCCTTCAATAGATCAATTGTTTGATTAGTTGTGTGGCATGTGGCACCATCTTGTTGGAACCACATATCACTGATGTCAAGTCCATCCAATTCTTGCCAAAAATATTCTTCCAACATGGCACGATAGCGATCTCCATTGACCGTAACGTGGCGATCATCTTCATCGACGAAAAAATAAGGTCCAATCACACCTCCGGCATGAAATGCACACCACACGGTCACTTTTTGTGGTTGTAATGGAGTCTTTTGAAGCACATGTGGGTTCGTTGCTGTCCAATAACGCATATTTTGCTTATTGACAAAGCCATTAAGCCAAAAATGAGCTTTATCGCTGAAAATGATTTTTCGATGAAATTCAGGAGTTTCTTCAAACTTTAGCAGAGCCCAATCAGAGAAGTTTCGGCGCTTCAAATGATCAAAAGGCTTCAGTTCTTGCGTTAATTTGATCTTGTAAGGGTGTACGCCAAGATCTTTACGCAAAATTCGCCACAATGTGGTTTGAGAGATTCGCAATTCCTGAGCACGGCGTGGAATCGACTGATTTGGCTCATTTTGAACTGAAGCTCTTACGGCTGCAATATTTTCGGTACTTCGACCAGTGCGTTGTCTCACTGGCACAGGAACATCCAATAGTGAATATGTTGACTCGAATTTATCGACTATAGCACGCACAGCCTGTCTGGTGGGACGATTATTACGACCGAAAATTGGAGTAAGCGCTCTTAAAGTTGCGACCACCGACTCAGAATTGCGGTAGTAATTTTTAATAATTTCCAAACGTTGCTCGTTCGTGAACTTCACCATGACAAAAATGTAAATCTTGACTGACGTTTTGACGTTACCAGATCCTGAAAAACGTTCAAGGGTGCGTTCGTATTAAAATACAAAATTGTTATGTGCCTATTGGAAAACCCTTTACATACACGAATACGCAGAAATAAACTTCCACCCAAAAGTACAAGTTGGTCGGGTCTCATTTCAACAACATAAAAAGCTCCTTCCCATTAATTTGCGCTGAAGCTTGTACGTGCTCTTACAAAGCATTGTACTTGAGCGACTGACTCCCCGAACTGCGAGACGGACGCCTCAACAGGGTCCGCTACAAGGACCCACGCAACGGGCTTCTTCCATCCGATCCGCAAAGTCGCGAAACGCGCTATCGAAGCTTCGAAGGGCTGCTAGAGAGGAGCCCGGGAAGTTTATCGATCTCTGGCGAGCACGGCTGATTATTCGGTCCAGGAAAAGGTAGCTGAACCGACGCCGACGTGACGATTCGGCTGAAAATTTGTGAAAGGACGAAACGGGACGCGCGCGCGGAACAGAGCGAAACGGTATTTTTCTTTCTCTCTCTTTTTCCTCTCGCGGAAGGGACGGGCACGGAAAGGGAACAGAGAACACGGAACAGAATCGCGGGGGAGGGCGCAGAGGCAGCGGCGGCGCGGAAGTTTAGGGAGGAGGGTAAAAATTTCTAGGACGAAGCGCGAGCGGGTGCAATGCACCGGCATACGCGATATACGGTGTGCCGCGATCAATACCCACCCCACCTTACTCGGCCGGCGGCGCATGAATGAACCTCGCCTTTTACACACTACTCGCCGGTAGTAGCTCTGTCTACTCGCGCGCGGCTCTCTCGGTCTCTCGTTGCAGCCGTGCAGTCGTGCAACCGTGCAACCGTGCAGCCGTGCAACCGTGCATCACCGCCGACTGCAACGCTCTGCACCGTTGCAACGCCGCCTAAAGGCTGAATGCAGCGGCTCTCATCGCGCCTACTCCGCTGCCTGCCAGCGCTGTCTTCTCCGCGGACACCCGCGATCCTTGGGTCCCCGTTTCCACGATCATTCTCCTATTCTGATTTACAGATCTCTAATAATACCGCAGTCCTATCCTATTCCGATATACCGATCGTCGTGCCGGGACACGTTCGAATCTTGCTCGAAATTAATGCAGGAACTTTAACAGCTCGGTTTTCATCTTCCCTGTACGATATCGGTTTTGAAATAAATTCAAAATCGTGGTATACGTCTTTAACCCTTGCCGCTGCGACGGCTCCTCCGAGGCGACGTTAAAGATTGGCAGAATATTATTCGAAACAATATTTACGTTATAACGTTTGTATTTAACGCTTTAATTGCCACCCAACCAACAATCTCAAAAATTCCACAAAATCGATGTAGTTTATTTAACCCCTTCCCGTGCTATTTAGCTCGACGAATCTCGGGCCCAAGCGTTAGGCGTCAACGCGCGCTAAACAGACAAGACTGATGCTCGAGAACAGTCGCAATACAAGCTGAAATGTAAATACCTGTGATATAGTCAGTTTGACATGATCAAAGTGTTACGAAGCTAGTAAAAATTGAAGTATTGCCTGTACGATTAATGGTAACAAATTTGACGAGCACGAAACGGAATGAACCACGTACAATGGAATTATTCTAGGACAAAAACAATGTCTTGAGTTAGGAATTAAAATTGCTTGGAATGCAAAGGGTTATACCGTGAAACCGTGTCTGTGTACGGTACCCGATAAGATTTCTCTGTCGTATAGGCTAAATGCCCAAGAGAGGGCTCGTAGCTTCGTAGATTCGTAGCGAACACAAATACACTGCGAAAAACGATTGTTCTATTTTAATTTACAGATTTCCAGTAATATTGGAATCCTATCCTATTCCAATATGCATATCGTCGTACCGGTATATCAGAATCTTATTCTAGCGTTAGAATCGATACTTTGCTCTCGTTTATGAAGTCCTCTTCGCAATCGTAAGCGTTCGCGGATTGCGATTTACACGGATAATGTTCATATTGTTTAAACATTCGCGATCGAATCGTTGACTTACGAATGTTTCTACGGAAGAAAAGTTGTACGCGTCGATTGCAATAGAAGCTTGTTTCTTCTTTCGGTAATTTCAAACGGTTGAAAGCGTCTTTAGCAGTACGTGTAAACGTTTTAACTGTTCCGACCGTTTTCGATTTCGTTTTACGTTTATTCTACTCGCGAATGCACGAGA
>CM052092.1:916493-945214 GCA_028453745.1 Agapostemon virescens
AAAACTAAATTATATTCGTAAATTTTAACCCTTTGCACTCGAGTGGCGCCTCTAAGGCGACACTAAAACTTGCCGTACTATTATTTAAACAACTTTTACGTCACTAGATTTGCAGTTGAGAAATCGATAAAAATTTTAATGTTCTAAGCACGAGTCATTGTAATTAATTTTATATGAACGAAAGGAAATGAACTATCTACAATGGAGCTATTATAGATTAAAATATTATTTCGATTTTGGAATAGAATTGCTTCGAGTGCAAAGGGTTAATATGTTTAAAATGTGTAGAGGTCAAGACGAAATGAAAATTATAAATAATTTGATATAGATTCGTGCATCTCTGTACGCTCTGGCTAGAACTCTTGATTTTCGCGACACACATACAGTGGCTAACGAAAGTATTCTGACACTCTTCAAATCTAAATAACTTGTTCAAACTTGAGCCAAACGACTTGACTTTTCTGGAGCAACCAGCAGCACTGATTTACTAAACGATATGCAAAAATAATTTTGAAATAATTCCAATTGGTAGAGATTACGTGGGAAAGTAGGAAAGACATTTTTTAACCCTTTGCACTCGAGTGGCAACTCTGAGGCACCAAGAAAAATTGGCTGATTATTATTTAAAATAATTTGAACATCGCTATGTTTATATTTAAAATATTGATAAAACTTTTAAGTGTTGTAAGGACGAATAACAGTAAAAAAAATCCTATATACATAAGGTGACATAATTCATGTGGAATGAAAATATCCTAAGCCAGAAGAAATTATCTGGTGTTCTAGTTAAAACAACTTCGAGTGCAAAGGGTTAAAACATTTGTTATTTCAACTCGTAGAAATCTACAAAGCTACAAATCATAATAAAATTGTTTGAACTGGTAAACTGGTAAAATTTGTTACGACGCTGATGATGTAAAAATCTCATTAAATTCAGTCTTGTGCTGGGAAAAATCATACGTATTATTAACATGGAATTATGACACTGCCTGACAGATGGCAAAGTTATTTAGGTTTGAAGAGTGTCCGAATACCTTCGTGCGCTACTGTATGTACCTGTACTCGCCACAGTTAACTGGTTAAATCGCTACAGCGGTTTCTCGCGTTCGTCGATCGCTGTACCCGCACATTTCGGTAGCCTGCGCGAAGAGTCGAGGCTACTTCCGGTGATCTCGGATCTCGCGGAAGAGTCTTGACGCGGATGCTGCACGAGCATCTTCCTCGAACATGTATCTATTATCGTAGAGCGCGAATCTGTACCGATCGACGTCGGAGGTCGGCTGTCACGTGTGTTCGTCAATCACCTCGATCGTTGCATCCATAAGAGTGCGTCTGCGTTAGTGCACGGTAGTGGCTTGGTCGCGTTTAGCTGTCTAGCCGTAGTTGTTGGGAGATCGCGCAGCGATGCAGGACAGGCAATGCGAGCGAGGCATTCTGAATGTAGTGTTGTGATCGGGCAGAATGAGACTGAGCAGGCGGCAGGCCAGCAAGAACACCAACAACGACAGCAGCAACAACAACAACAACAACAACAACATCCGCAACAACAGCAACAGCAACAACAGCAACAACAACCACAGCCGCAGTCGGCACAAAAACTAGGTACCGAGAGGTCGGCCGAGACTGGCAGTAGACTGAGCAATGGCAGTCTAGATCCGGCGGACAAGACCACCGTCACGAGAGTAAATGATTTGCAAGCTACCGTTGACAAGCAGGTATGACAACACGCGTCGATCCGAACGAAATCGGTCCTTGCGTACGTACGATCAGTCTTCCTGAGAGGCTCGGATCGATCTTCGATAACACACGGCTCTTTCCACCCTGCACTGTCTGGCTGGCCTCGCGACAAGGTCGTCGAAATTCTCTTCGTCTATTGCAAGGACAGGAAGCCGCACGAAAGTTTCCTTCCTTCTCCAACCGTGTCTTCTTTTAGCCTTCTCATTTTTATCGTTGTTAACCCTTTGCACTCGAAGCAATTCCATGCGAAAATCGAAACAATATTCTTACTTATAACAACTTCATTCTACATACTTTATTTCCTTTCGTGCATATGAAATTAATTATTATTACTCGTACTTAGGACGCTAAAATTTGTATCGATTTCTTAACATCAAATCTAACGATATGAAACTTGTTTAAATAATAGTATGGCAATTTTTCGTGGCGCCTCAGAGTCGCCACTCGAGTGCAAAGGGTTAACACTTTATCGACCGGCGATTATTTCAGAATTTTTGTAAGGCCCATGATCCATGACTGAAAACTTGTTAATGGGTCCTTCAAGGCTGACAGCAATTTTTATTGCGGATCAATAATGCATCCCCAATAATATTGTCTAATAATGTTGTGAAAAATTGTAAAAATAGAATTTTAAGCTTCATTTTGATACAGCGCGAATATTGAAAAGCCTATTTAATAGGCTTCCGGTCGATAAAGTGTTATGAGCGCACGAATAACAAATCGTTTTGTAAGAATGTTTATATATATATATATTTATCCTTGCGCTTCGAGCGCTTACTTTAGAAGCCTCGATATTTAGGGGTGGTGCAAATAATATTAAAAGACACTCGGACTTGTTAGCACGCAGAACTGAGTTTAATAATTCCGACGTACTGGTTTATGTTACAAAAATAATACGGATTTACAAACGAGCGGTTTAGTTGAGTCGAAGTTGTTTCAGTGACGTTTGTAATGTGAATCGCTTAGAGTACTTTTTTATTTTAAAGCAGGATGGTCCTGCGGAAATGTAAACATGAGGATTTGCTTTTAAAGTTACCCTTTAGAATGAGGATGGTTATTTTTGGTGAATATTGAGAGGTTTAGGATTGACATGAGTCGAGGGTTGTTAACCCTTTGCACTCTAATGGCGCCTCTAAGGCGACACTAAAACTTGCTATACTATTATTTAAACAACTTTTACGTCGCTAGGTTTGCAGTTGAGAAATCAATAAAAATGTTAATGTTTTAATTACGAGTCGTAGTAATTAATTTTATATGAACGAAAGGAAATAAACTATCTACAATGAAGCTATTATAGATAGAAATATTGTTTCGATTTTTGAGTAGAATTGCTTCGAGTGCAATTACGGTTAATTGTTACAAGAAAATTGTCAAAAAACTTGTAAAGATCGCTTGCAGATTTCTGCAACATCAAACTAATGTGAATCGCTTAGAGTACGAAAAGTGTGCAGTATTTATACAGAAAAAGGTTCATACAAGCGCACCAATCAGGTAAACGTTCGGTTTGGCCGTTGCGCCTGGTCGCTAGATGTTGGACGTAGGGGTGGGTTATTGCTGGGGATTTCACCTTGAGCAGTGTCACAACATTCATTTGCGCTTGTATACAATGTCGTTAAAACGATGGTATTTCTAGGTCGAGAAGCTTCGTTGCGTTCGCATTTGAAAATCGGAATCCTTGTCGCAATTTAAAGAGTCCAAGAAGCCTAGCCGGCAGTGGAGGGTGGAAAACGTTGTAGAGTAGGGTGGACTAACACCTCACGGGAGCATGTCGCTCGACCGTTCCCCTAACCGTCTGCCGTCGAGTCCCGTAGCCGGCCACTACCGGTATTCCCTTGGCCTGTTGAGAAACAGGAACAGGTTGTTCCATTTTCTGTTTCGGAAGTGTGCGTCGCCGGAACGAGGGAATACCGTAACCGACTTTGGGAACAAACTTTCCCCCGACCCTGCCCCCCCCTGCCCTTTGCATGTGTTTTTGAAGACACAAAGTTTGCCGAAGCGTTTTGATATCGAACAGATAGAAACTTTCCTGATGCGTTCTTCCTCTACTTATGGGTGCATGGTCGAAGGCACTGCAAAGTGTTTCAAGGATAGTTGGATGGTCTTGACACTAACTCTCCGATAGAACTTTGAGAAAATGCACATGCGAATTAACCGATACCTCTTCCTTCTTTTCTAAATAATGAAAGATTAATCGACAGAAACCACAACAGATTTTGCGACCTTGTGTTTTCTTTCTTTCTCTTCCTTTCGCACAACTATGTCTCTACTGTTGTGCTGCGCCATTCGAAGCAGCGACGCAGCCCGTGGCATGTTGTGGAATGACTATGACGACGATGTACGAAATGTTTCGCATGGTTTTTAGTGAACTAAGAATGGACCTACCTCTGTCTCTCTCTCTCTCTCTCTCTCTCTCTCTCTCTCTCTCTCTCTCTCTCTCTCTATTTCTGTCTGTCTCTCTCCCCCGTGCAGATATTCTTTTGTTGTACGAACGGCTTGGTTTATTACCATAACGATCGTAGACGAACACGATGCAATACTAAAACAACGTTAACACATATACAATTTACGAACAGACATGTATACGGTGAATCTGTGGATAGACGGTTTTGTCGCATAACACCCCGCCCCAACACGACTCAGGGACAAAAACGACAAACGTTTCTGTCTCGTCGCAGACTATGTATAGAGGTTATGTTCTGTCCTTGACATGGATAACACCATACTCTTGTTACAAGCATACAACTATAGTCGGTGGTCGCACGGATAAACATTCAACGATAACAAAGTGAAATGATATTTTTTTTAGAGCTCAGAGTTGAGCACGTGGCAACGACAGGTGGCTGAGTTAATTGGACATGTGGCAGAGTTGGAGGAAACCCTATCGAAAGCACAGAAAGACTTACTGAAGACCCAGGAGTCGAACGTGAAATTGCAGAGAGATTTACATGAGAATGTCGCACAGAAAGTGGATCAGGAAGAAAGGATAGCGACGCTCGAGAAACGATACCTCCAGGCCCAACGAGAGTCCTCCAATAGCCACGATCTCAACGAGAAGCTGGAACAGGAGCTGCAGCACAAGAAGGCCCAATTAAAGGTATCGAAACTTTTTTCAGATATACAGTGAATCACTTTAATATTTGGACAGTATACAATTTTCACTTTTCCTCATTGTAATTTTGTTCACAATGAAAAGAAAAAAAATTAATTCTAAATTACATTACTGTATAGGATCTAGTTAATGAAAACATAATTTTATAAACAAAATAGAATATTTAATAAACGCTAGTAATTATATAAATAAAATTTATACATTTATTAACTGGACATTATGTGGGAATGTAATTTAGAATTAACTTTTTTTTTTCCTGCATCGTGAACAAAATTACAATGCGACAAAGTAAAAATTTTAGTGTCTGTATTGCAGATTATAATTCGTCACTGATTCGAACGCCTTTTTTCAGCTCCAAGAAGAAAAGATAGCAGCTATACAGGAAAAACTGGAACTGGCAGAACAGAAATTGGCCCAGTATTCCAAGCTTCCCGAAATGGAAGAGCAATTAAAGCAGAGGATGGAAGCTCTGACGCAGGTGAGGAGGCCCAACCAGGTACGCAGGGGAATTAAGTCGTTGCATCATCAATTTGTCCTTTTTTTATTCCTCTGCACTTCTGTCGACTCTCCCCAAATATATATTTACATATATATATATATATACATATATATATTTTTTACATCTTTGTCTAGACTGCTTGCCACTCAGATATACGATTCTCTTTACTCTTCAATTCACATATTCGAATTCTCAACAATGTGTCCTTGTCGCAAGTTTGCATAGTGGAGCATTTAAAACTGGTTGCTTCGACATTCCACTTGCTCTTGATATTGGAAAGAAATACATTTCATCCATTCTATTTAAACAAACAAAAATTAGGATTGATCTTAATGTCTCTAAATACACCAGATAATCAACCAATCATATTTCATCCAATGCATTTTTTTTTAACGAAATCAATAGCAAGTGAGATATTCAAAAGATCTTCACTTTAAATGCCCCACCGTGCACGTTATACCACTGTTCACGCAGTACCCGACTTTCGTCTGCCATGCAAACAACAAACACTACTCAGGCTTTTCTTACAGTTTCTTATTAACATGATAACGGCCAAGGGTTCGTTCGGAGAAGGTAATGTTAGAACTCGTAGAATTCTCGGGTCAAGGGATACGATAATCCGTCCAGTTTCAATCTAACACTGAATATACCAAACAAACGCAATCGATGTGATTATTTTTTGGAGCTTGTTAGTACTTTATCATTTCGTTTCTCTGGTTCACGTTTCTTTAGAATACTGTGTACAAGGCACGTGTACATTTTTCACTAAATTAGCCTATCTAGACTCGTCTATCTAGAAATTCGCTCGGGACCTAAAATAGTTGTTAAGTTATCATGTATTTTTCTATCGAAGGAAGGATCATTGAATCATTTATAGATTATAGGGTCGCGATGTCGTTCAGTAGTATTAATTATGTGCATCGTTTAATAAGCAGGCTCAAGAAAGACACGGCAGTGCGGAGGACAGGATACAGAGATTAGAAACGCAATTGGAGGAAAAGAACGCGGAGGTGATGCGTGTCAATCAACGACTTAAAATGAACGAGGAACATAACACGCGGCTCAGTACAACCGTTGATAAACTTTTATCCGGTAATTAATGTAAATTTCGCTTCGATCGCCCGTTCAGAAACTCTTACTAACCGATCGTTTTATCCTGTTCCCATTCAGAATCAAACGAAAGACTGCAGGCGCATCTGGAGGAGAGAATGCAGGCGTTGAAAGAAAAGAACGCGCTGACGCAGGAGCTGGAGCAGACGAGGAAGATCGCCGAAGACTTACAGAACGAGAAGGCAGAGATAGTGAAGGAGCTGGGAAAAGCACGACTCGAGATCGACAACGTGAAGAGACAGATGCTTCAACAGGAAATCGCGTTCAACATACAACAAACGGATGCACTGACCAGAAGTTTGTCCCCGAACGCAGTGGATCCTGGATCCTTTTCAAGGAGCGCCAGTCACAGTAGCTTCGACACGCACTCTCTGCCAAGGAGAACGGCGAAGCGACCTACCATGGACGACGATACGACGAAGGTAACTAAAATACAAACATCTCAAGGGAGACCTTAAATTCTACATTTTGTCCAGGTGTAAACATTTCTCCTTTTCTCATTGTAAACATTTTCTGCTTTCTTCTTTCAGAATTACGTACCTCGTACGCTGGCAGAACAAGAATGGGAGAAGCTGCAGCAAGCGCATGTCCTCGCGAACGTGCAGCAGGCGTTTGATGTCTCCAGCGATGCGGAAGGCGACGGGGACAACGAGAGTCTCTTCAGCTGCGCGGCCGATGTAATTAGTCCGACGGGACACGCGGATGCTCAAACGTTAGCGCTAATGTTACAGGAACAATTAGATGCAATTAATAATGAAATTAGGTTGATTCAGGTAAGCAAACGCATTTACGTACAGGGTGAGTCACCTATCGCTAAAAACGAAGGAGATATTTCAGGTGGAATCTCAGGCGACTCACCTAGTATGTACAGTGTTAATTCGAATGAAGCGTTTCGTCAAACCGAAGGTTTCTAATTGATACGCCGATTCGAATTCGCACAGGAATATGAACGTATCGTGTATGACAGTTTGAACATGAATGTTGCAGAAAGAGAAACAAAGTACTGAAGCACGCGCGGAAGAGTTGGAATCTCGCGTTGGTAGTCTTGAACATATGAACCTGTTAGCAAGAGGCCGAAGCCTTGAACGAGCATCGCCGCCACTGAGCGGGCGATCTACGCCAAAATCCCACCATAGTCCTAATCGTGATTATTTGCATAAATATCATACTGTAAGTATGCGATTAGTATACGCTGGACGTGTATTTTATTGGATCGTTGTATTGATATTTTAATGATCGTTCAAAGGCACCAGCATCGATGTCTCCAGCGCATCTTCATCAGTATGCCGCCTCTCTAACTAGTCCAGGACAACTGTCGGAATCTCTTCCTGCAAGCCAGGTCAGCGACTGTTCTACTTTCCGCGTTAGCGTTAACTAGTTAGGCGCATCAGAAGACGATATAGTATGTGTAAATTCTCAGTTACAGTTATCAGGTGAAGAGTTGCATTCGGTGAGCGAAAGAGACAGCACCGGTGGTGCAGGAAGCGGTGGCAGCGACGCGGCATCGCCGTTGACCGCTCGATCGATCAGGTTGGAACGCGTAGTACAGGCACTTGCTCATAGTCAAGAGGAGCTCAGAAGGTACGCAATCAATTTTCAAATTTGTTGTCATTAAGCACCTTGGGG
The DNA here is from genome assembly GCA_028453745.1 of Agapostemon virescens. Classification (NCBI taxonomy): domain Eukaryota; kingdom Metazoa; phylum Arthropoda; class Insecta; order Hymenoptera; family Halictidae; genus Agapostemon; species Agapostemon virescens. The sequence goes on from CM052092.1 coordinate 924,575, forward strand.
ATGAGTCTTTTGTTGTCCCCAAAGTGTTGGTCCGAACAACATGTGAACATTATTGACGAAGGAGATGGTGTAATTCTAAGCAGTACTTTAGCAGTCGCATCTCTGACGATGAGGACGTTTTGTAAAATCTCTTTGTGTTCCTTCACTTTGACGGGAAACAAGAGTTATAAATTTTGTCGAATTGAATCGTTGCCAATACTAGTCGAATCGATGAAAGTCCTTGGCGCGAATAGAGGTGTGATTGCCAAAGGTGAATCGATGACGTTGTAAATAGCATTGTACAATGTTTATGCTGCCAGACGCACTGGACAAACTGGATTTCCCAGCAGTGGTTTTCCTGCTCACAGGTTAATTAATGATTGTAGTACTGCATGTAATCCGGAACACATGCCGCTGTGCGCGACATATTTGAGTAGTCCTTGTGGGCATGAAATGAACTACCTTGAGGTCGAGAGCATTAGTGACGACACCGACGGTAACAGGATTCTTTTTGTACCTTTTGCTTGGCGACATGGGACTTGACTCAAGACGATTTTCTCTCTCTCCCTCTTTCTCTCATTCTTTCTGTTTCTCTCTCTCTCTCATAGATTTTGTTCCCCCTCTGTTTTCCTTTTCTTCTTATCCTGGTTTTTTAACCTGACGAATACACAGTTGTGCAAGGTATTACATACATGCCCACAGCACCAATTTTCGAGCATAGTGGTACGGACGAACCATCCGATATATCTGATAGAAATGAGTCCCCGGAAGAAAGCGATAGTAGCTTCTTCCATCCAACGTACATTCAAGCCTGCCCAGTTCACGACAAACACCGCTGTCTCAGACAAATGAGGGAATTTAGACAGCCAAGAGAATTGCATCGAGTAAACGCCGCGTCTCGGTCTTCTGTGCGAATAAGGTTGTTTTCTACCAAATCGATTGCAAAGATATAGATCGACATAGTTCAACAAGCAAATGTAATCCATCCATTAAACGAAATAATAACGACCACTTGTATCGAATATCGCAAGACCATCCTTCTATATCTTTGCCCCAAACGATTACACTCGATACGGCAACTCCATCTCATAAGCAGTGTTCAGCTATATTTCCAGGTTTTTATGCCTTGCCTGTAATACTGAGTAGGTATTACAAATCTTCTTTATTTGATTCGGGATAGTCCATAATAATATCGCTTTCTCGTTAGATCAATAGCGAAACAAGCTTGTAGCGGTTTTGTTATGATTCAATTATTCAATTAGATGTAGATAGGATCTCTTTCATGCGAACAACTGTATAATCATTGTTGGTCGATACGGTTTCATAATACGAATGCTTTAAAAAATACGTTTACAAGGGACATTGCCCACCACGGACGATAACGAACGCTCCGATGTGAACAGATTATTGCGGAGAGGGAGAGGAAAATGTCCCTTGTCGGTGGAAGAACCGTTGTACGCCTTTTATCGTTTCGAGCTAAATTTCTGCTTATAGATCACAAACATCCCCAAGCGTATGTACGACCATATATCATTGCTAATATATTTTATAGTAATGCAATTCACTTGGCTCGGTAAGTTCCTTGATTACACCTGGCCTCATGCAATAAGTAAAGTGCACTAAAGTATTCTTGAAACAAGTCTGACGACATCATTTATAAATTGCATAGTATCTAGCACACAAACGTAAAGAAAAAAAGAATAGCAATATAGTGTTTTTGCGCGGGCCAGAATGCATTGTTTAGAGTAGACATAGAAACTAGATTAGCGCTCCATGCAGCAGGCATGGGCAACATAACAACGGCGCACTCAATTCTGGGACTCCCCCTTCCCCATTGTCCTCACGCCACAGTAGCCAGGACAGTTTGCACAAAAACAACTTATCCAGCGTTGGATTGCCAATTGGTCAACTATCTAGCCCGCACTTGCACATGCAAGCAACCATGAGTCCGGCTACAGCGGCAGCGGTGGCTGCGGCTCAGAAGAAGAAGGGCATCAAAAGCAGCCTTGGCAGATTCTTCAGTAAGAAAGAGAAGGTGAGATAAATACGATATCCCTGACGAACCTGGCAATCCACAGTAGGCTGGAAACCAGTTTTCTCAATTCTATATAATTCTGAACGTTTCATTGAACTCTTTCAGATCAAGGGAAAAGACACGCCAATGCCAGGAGACATGGGAATGGGAGGAGCGAGTACGCCTGCTGACCCTGATTATGGTGATAGCGTGGCCGTGGCGGGAACTATGGGTAGCAAGAGCGACTTCGACCGTAGGAAAAAGAAGAGGTAAGAGAAATCACGCGAGTGTCCCGTGAGGGTACACAAAGTGAGCGTAATAAATGTACTTGATTGCAGTCCTAGTATGTTTGGTAGCATGTTAGATTCGTCACGCCATGAACTGTTGGCGGAGGCGATGAAGGCTGGGACACCGTTCGCTTTATGGAACGGACCAACCGTAGTGGCCTGGCTTGAACTATGGGTGGGCATGCCAACCTGGTATGTCGCAGCTTGTCGAGCCAACGTCAAAAGCGGCGCGATAATGAGTGCCCTAAGCGACACTGAAATACAACGTGAAATTGGTATAAGGTACGAGATCTATTTAAAAAACCTTAGCCGTGGATCGTAGGCTTTTAAGAAGTAGGGAATAATAGGTACACGATGCGTTAAGAAAACCTAAATCACGAATACAAAAAGCGATTAAAAAGTAACGCTTGACTTTCTAGCACCAGATACTCCATCGACTAATCCTGTTCACAGTTGTCACCTCCATCGGCTGAAGCTCCGGCTGGCTATTCAAGAAATGGTGTCGCTGACAAGTCCGTCAGCCCCGAAAACCTCTCGCACAACCTTAGCATTCGGAGATATGAACCACGAATGGATTGGTAACGTTTGGCTGCCAAGCCTTGGATTGCCTCAGTATCGATCCACTTTCATGGAGTGCCTTGTTGATGCTAGAATGTTGGATCACCTCAATAAGAAAGAGCTCCGTAGTCAACTGAAAATGGTTGATAGTTTTCACAGGTAACGATAGAGTCCGGAGAGAAAGAGTAAGAGCGAGCGAAAGAGCTCGGTGACGTAGAGTACCGTAGATCCGAGATTTCATTGAAGTTAAACGATGTTCACAGAACAAGTTTGCAATACGGCATTTCCTGTTTGAAGCGGCTAAACTACGATAGGCAGCAATTAGAAGAAAGAAGACAAATGGCGGAGGACGCGAACGTCGACGTTCTCGTATGGAGCAACGACCGCGTTATAAGATGGGTTCAATCGATCGGCCTGAAAGTAATTTCAAAAGCATTGTTCATTCTCAGTTTCCACACGATTTTCCACTGCTTCCAAGAATCAAATTTGTTATTTGAATCTTGCTTGGTCCTATCACAAAATTCATTGTTTATTTTTCCATTGTGTTGACCGGACATCGAGGGACAACGTAAAATGCGAGAAACTAGGGTACGTGATAAAGATGATTTTGTGTGTGCAGGAATATGGTAACAACCTTTTGGAGTCAGGGGTACACGGAGCGCTTATAGCCCTCGACGAAAGCTTCGAAGCGAATAGTTTTGCCCTAACATTGCAGATCCCAACACAAAATACACAAGTAAGTTGTGCATCGAGAGTTCGATAGCGAGGGGTTCTACTAACTTGTCATTTTCATGTTTGTTTCGTTTTGCAACAGGCTCGGCAACTATTAGAAAGGGAATTTGCAAATCTGTTAGCGGTAGGAACAGAGAGGCGACTCGACGAAGCGAACAGTATGAAATCCTGATCCAACTTGTCCAGCAGGCTGCCTCATCTTCAACCACATCACGTCTAGTCCAAACCCCAGCTATTACTACTCTCTGTGCGCAAGTGTGTTGTAAAAGTTGTAAGAGCTTTAAGTATCACTCTAAGGGTATCTTCATACTGTTAAGAATGTAACATGCGGTGGTATGGAGTATTTGTTTCCTCGGGCATGAACTGTTAAAATGTAAGAACGGGAGGGAGTGTGATCGCGTAAGCGTTTACGAAAGCGTTTTATGGATTTTTACGTCGCGCGCGTTTCATAGGCCGCATGTTACGCGTTCCGATGAAGAATAACGATCATTCTGAATTACAATTACTCTCGTATAGATACCGAAATGTAGTGAGCGGTCGGGAATGTCGTCGTATGCGATCTGTATACTTTCTTTTCCTCGAAAGCCATAAGATCAGTTGATAGGTAATTACGTACGACAATAATTCTAATTTATTCTGATTTGTTAAGAACGGTGATTTGTAGATTGAAAAACGTGACCGATAGTTTGTAAAAACATTTTCACGACGCGATTACATATTTCTTATACTATATTTGTCTACTTATACTCTATAACGAATAGTCGAAACGATATCTATTTTCATACCATTTACCGCACAAAGTGAAACAAATCCTGAAATTTATATATTAGTGCCATCGCTCTCGAGGAAACTATTTATATACAAGGGAAAAGACTGCGTTCTATATTTCTGCATCTATAAGACAGTGACCTAATACGCCATATGTATATACACACGTATATGTATGTATGTATGTATATATGTATGCGTGTAAAGTATCATAAAGTGATCTATATCTACATAGATTACTTTGCACAGAAGGAGCGTGAGAATTACTTGTTCTCCTCTGTTATTTCGATGAATTTTAAATGTTTGTAGATCACATATAAACACGTAATATATTTAAAAACAAGTACACCGAAGCAACTATCATAATTAGATTATCAAGAGGAAAGAAAAACGAACGAGGGAAACCAGTTGCATGGACGTGTTTGAAAGGCTCGCTTTTTATTTACCGTGGACTAGAGACAGACATTTTATACCAAAATATTCGCGCAATATATAAGTACGTGTACGAAGCGTTAGTAGATGTTATAACGTTAAGGAAGTTTGTAATTTTAATTGATAAACGGAACTATCGATATCGGTCGAGCATAACTATATCGTTTCATCGTTTCTCATTTCTCGCGATCAGCTATCGGAATAAGTAAACAGTTTCTCATTCCGCTCTCTAGCATTTCTAGCTCGTGTTTGATTTTTCTTTTTCTCTCGTTTCACGGACCCGTCACCGATAGATCATCCGTGAACGTATTTCTAATTAATTCTGTTGACGAAAAGTTCCAGAGTGATTGACTGCTGCTAGACTCGATCGGTAGCGAGTGAGTATTCGCGCGAACGTTATTGTAAATGCGAACGAGAAGCTAACGAGACGCGAAGAGAGACGATTTTGGCCATAGTAGAGAGGCGTCGACGCGCTGACAATGGCCATAAATAATTAACTAAAAATAACGGTAGTGACGATGTTGCTGAAGACAATGATTGCTATGATAATTAGAATTACCCATTACAAATGTTATCGAGCTGAAAGGTGTGGCGAAAGACTGAGACTTTAATGACAGCGACTGTAATCGACATAACGAAGGAAAAAAAAAAAGAATATGAGAAGAAAAAAAACTGATCACGATGAAGACGATCACAATAATGATGATAAGTTATAATGGGATGTTGTTAATGTTGTTGATACTTGAGGAATCATTGTTGTTGATGTTTGTTTCCCTGTGAACTACCTAAAAAAAACCCCTGCAAGCTGTTCATTCGTTGTAACTTCATGGCTCTGCAAAGACCTTCCGAATGGGCGCATACGTACCAAATAGTTTCTACCAAAGACATCGCAATACAGTACGATGATTGTACAATCATACACACGTGTATGGGAATTCGAACGTCGGCATTCGAATTATTCGCGCGGTAGAAAGATAGAACGAATGAGAGAGAGGGAGAGAAAGTGAGAGCAAGAGAGAGAGAGAGAGAGAGAGAACACACAATGAGAGAAAGAGAGAGAAGATGAAGATGAGAATATCTACGTGTAAAGATCATTACTGTACAGTTTCATCACATCCTTCGGCGTGTAATACTTTTCTCTCGAGTACCACCGATCAGTGGAAATATTTCTAGATAATCAGAAAAGACTCGCTAAGCCAAAGCAACGTTACGCTACCTCAATACTGAAACATGGTGGTACCCTCTTTTTTTCTCTGTATAAATCTTTATGGTATGATTAATTCTTGGGCACCGACCTCTTTGCGTTTATCGTTGCGAATGATGTTGCTTTTGACTTTCGACTTTGTTGAGAAGCCGGTTTAAACGAAACGATAGAATAAGAACAAATACAAGAAAAATTCACTAATTCGAGAAAAAAAACTACGAAAACGTTTTTGTTTTTTCTTCTTCTTCTTCTTCTTTTTTGTTTTTTTCTTTTTTTTTTTTTTTGTTAAGTTATTTAGCAATACCGAATTTTTCTATACGCATAGAATTATTAGAAGAGAAAACTACAATCGAAGTAGAGCATGCGTTTCTACAATAGTACTACATGCTCTTCTCACTTTAATATACATGCTAGACGATTGTACAGAACTAATTTGTACAAAATGAATAGAATTATACAAATGCTGAGGCACTTTGTGAAACAGAATGGCCGTCTCTCCCTTTCGGAAGTGTCCGCAGTGTATGTAAATGACTGAACTTATTTTTAATGTACGCTAGTTAATAGTGTCTATGGACATTCCAAGGAAAGCAAATGAAAGGAAACCTTCCAAAATGATGCAGCCACGTTTATAATCACTTGAATATGTAAATCATGACTCGGTATATGTAGCAGCTTCGCCGCTTTCTATGTATTTAAGTATAAATATATACATAGATACAGAGAATTCTCGCCTGAGTCCAGCCTTCGACTGCTCGGTATCGAATAGAGCTTGAGTAAGCAGAACTAATCGTATTTAATAGACGACAATTTGTGCTATTCAACGCGTAATGTTTTTACCAAGAACATGAACAATTGTCATATAAACTTGGCCTTGTCTTCGGTTTGCTTTCATTTCGTCGTTTGTGCCTGCATAGAAAAAGAAAGCCGCCATGTTTTAATTGGAATCGACGTCAATGTATTACATATTGTCTTCAGCAATGCTGGAAGAGTTTTCCTTCGTTGAATGCTTTTTTTCTTTGTTGTTAAGCGTAAATAGTGCTTAAAGAAAGACGTGTAACATTTAAGTTCCCGCCTATCATCGGTTGACACATATCATAAGATTGTAAAAAGTATTTCTAGGAAAATTTCTATTCAAGGCAAGTCTTTCTTTTCGCTAGGTTTCAATTTTCGTTTTGTCCATAACGAACAACGTGCTAGTATATGGTAAAAACATACACGTAATATTGTATAATATTGTGATGTAACAATCTGTAGCATGTGTTTTATTGATAGCATATACGTTTCTTTAGATACACACACTTTATTACGCTCAATTCGGCCGAACTGGACGGAAGAACAATTTTCAACATTATTCTGAATTTTTCGGTACGACATATGTTTGTGAGTGTTACCGCTAATTATATTGTAAATAAGTATGCGCGCGCTCACGCGCGCACACGTGTGAGTGTGTGTGTGTGTATATATATATTTCTCTGTGTATATATGAATTATTTATTAACAATCTTGTAATTTTTCAAAGGTTTCATTACGAGCCCAATGCAGTTAAATGTACTTTGGTCTTAATATAGTTTCGAGAACAATGAAATGGCTATCGAGAATGTCTAATCGATTCGTTTCGATTATCGATTTTGATTAATAGCAAAATGTTGCGATTATGATGCAAAATACGCAGCCGCGTCACAAGCAAAAGAAAGCAGCTTAAATTAAAACATGTATTCAAGGCTAAAAACGGAAAACAAGTGAATGTTTTTTTATTGAGTTCATTAGCTGCAGAATAAAGCATAATATCTAATTTATTGTACACAATGATTCCATGTAACAAACTTCGAAATTGACTATGTATGATTTTATTTGTAACCGACTACCTTACCTGGTGTGTCAGGTAATTGTGCCAGCATTATAAAACTGCGATTGTGCTAGTAAGCGGGTAATTGTCAAATGTAATTCTCTGAATGTGAAGTAGTATCAAGCTATATAAATATATAAATATATTTGTAACATATGTAGTACAATACACAGTGCACCATAACTTTTCAAAGTGCTAGCTGATAGTTCAATTGATTACCTTGCTACGAACAATAATAGAGAACAACTTGACGAAACATTCAGTTCTAGATTTATATGAATTACACAAATTAATTTTACGATATAATCTGTATTTATCTGTTTTGCAATTTATTCTGGTCTGCGACCAAAGTAGTTTTGTCAAACTTTGTTATGTAGAACAACGGCAATTTTCTGTTGTTATTAATTATTGTAAACGATGAGCCAAAGACGGCAGTTCGATGGTTACGTACGAGGTATGCGTGTATGCGATAAAGAGAAGAAAAGAATAGAAGAATAGAAGGAGAAGCTATGGTACGACGATATGTAGTATAATTGAATGTGTGCACTGTGCAGTTTGTGCAGAACATTATTTTGTTTGAAAGTTACTAATATCGTGTACTACTTCACGTTTTTGTAATGAATGTAAGATAGTGTGTTTCATGTTGAAATAAGGCACCCTTTTAGCTGTGATGTTAACAATAGAGAATTCATATAGACGGATGCAAAACCAGAAAGAGAATTAGTCTAATAGATATGAATTTCATGTTATATTTATTATAACAAACGATTCAGTATTACAGTATATACCAATGTTTGCTGACTACGAATTCTACTACCGGTTAACGTCATTGCTAACGAAATGTGACAAAGAAGTATAACAAAACGGCACACATTTTGAAGAAATCACAACGAGGCACAAATTTTGTAAGGGGAGCAGTTCAGACTTCTCTGTTACCCCTTAAAAAACGAAAATATAAAAAAATGAGAAAACACTGGAATCTTGAGCAACCAAGAATTGGACCTGAAGATTTCCATGCAAGTATACGTATAGACAAAGTAAAATCAATGAAAGACAAGAATGGTAACAGGACATAGTTATTGGATAAATAATTATAACGATAATATTATTATCGCTATCACTACCGCTGCTAATACTACTACTATGACTATTACTATAACTACAAATACCATTAGTGCTACCACTATCATTACTATAACTACAACTACCGCTACTACCATTACCATTATAAATTGTCCTTGTAATTTTTATATGCCAAGTGTATACTTTAATAGGATAAATGGAAGAATATGGGAAGTGAGTCGCAGTAAATGTAACATATAACGGTCCTGCTTGGTATAAGCAGGACACAAACTATGTTAACTGAACTATGAATTATAAATATTGTATAAGACGATAAATAATAATTATTATTACCATTATTATAACTATTATCGATTGAATTAGCAAATTGTAATCTACCCATCAACCATTTTTAAGTAAGGGAGATATGAGTCTGTAATTCGTGTGTAACAAAGATCAACCTGTACAATGTTGTTGCTATTGCTGTTGTTTTTTTACTGTCCTCTATCTTACTATTTAAGAAAAATATTACATTAAAAAACCAATTCATTCCAATTCATTAATCTCCAGACGAAACAGTTCCAAATATAGTAAAGGAAACAAATTTATTTTCTCGAAAAACATATACATAGCTTACATAAACTGATTATATATCGACGTGACAACATTTTATTTTTTACATTGTTTATCGTTCCTTATTTGCGAAAATTCTTGTGTACATTATTTATAACCAATATAACCTCAAAATGTTACGCTTCGAGACCTTGTATTTTATATTGTTTTGTATTACTTCTCTACAATGTGCAACTGAAAATGCATTCTGCAGTCAAATAGATGAATACGATGAGACTGATACAAAATGTAACGATCAAACACATTATTCAAACAATCGGTACCGAATTAATCCTGAATTTGTTTAGTTATGAGAATTAACAATTTTCTGACATAAAATGTTTTCCAGTTACATCCTTTACGATGTTAATCCACCGGAGGGTTTCAATCTCAGACGAGACGTTTATGTTCGCGTTGCAGTTTTTATAAAAAATTTAATAAAAAATGAGGAAAAATATGTATGGAAATTAGTTTTGCCACCATGGGGTAATTTTGTCATACAACTTTATTCTTGTTAAATATTTACAAATACAGATCCATTATATATTTGAATTTCTTTTTAGGTAATTTGTACCATTGGCAATCAAAAAGTATAGGACCTCAAAGACAGCTGCCTTGGAGTTTATTTTTTGATATTCCAAGTCTTCAGATGTATATACCAGTCATTGAAATGCATCAGTTTTTACAAGGTATAATACTTATTTTACAATGATATTTGGAATCTGTAAACGCTTACATTTTCAGAATATCCTTCAAAGAAAAAGCATACACAACTCGATGTTGTATATATACTGCAAAATGACGAGGAAATGTTCAAAACAGGAAAATTTGAAGACAAAAATGAGATAGTAGAATGTACTGGTGAGACTTTACAATATAACAAACCAGGATTAACAAAATATGGTAGATACTTTTGGGGATACCATAATGTAAGTTCTGAAACTATTAAATGCATTAAATTCCATGGAATGATGTCAGGATTAAAACGTAATCTGCAGCCTTCTATTTACAGGTAAGAAAATACTTTTACATTCTATATACAACATTTGATGTGAATAAATTTATTAATGTAGGTCTGTAATGTTCGATCACATGGAAATCGCACTACACGATTCTTACGGATCACAAGAATATTGGAGAGCCAGACGTAGCATGAGATACAGTCAAGAGTTAGTCAAAATTGCTATTGAATACAGGAAACATTTTCTTAATTCAACAGATACGAACGATAAGACTGATAGACCAACTGACTGGACTCAAGAAAAGGTATTGAATTGTAAAGTTATATCGATCATTACTTAATAACTATACTGAATTATAGAATAGAAGAAATGCAGTTGGAGGACCGTACTTAGCTACTCATTTAAGAAGAGGCGATTTCGTGATCAGTCGTTCTTCTACAGTGCCAACAATAAAATCGGTTGCCTCTCAATTAAGGAAAAAATTGGATGCACTTGGATTGGAAGTTCTGTTTGTTGCTACAGATGCCACAGAAGATGGTAAATTCTTCTACAATTATAACTTTAACGAATGTAATGACCATATAAATCTTCCACAGAATTTAACGAACTTAAAGACTATTTGCCTGAATACACAGTGCTAAGATACATTCCGTCAGATTATATTCTAAATAAATTTAAAGATGGCGGAGTAGCGATTATCGATCAAATTATTTGTTCCTACGCAAGGTAAAAGTTTATAACAATTACATATTTCGTTTACTTATTACAAAGAATTATATTCGCTTTTAGGTATTTCCTGGGAACACTCGAATCAACATTCACTTTCAGAATACAAGAAGAAAGAGAGATTATTGGTTTCCCGTCCAAAACAACATTTAATGTTTTGTGTAAAGATAATAAAAAATGTAGTTCAAACGGACAATGGGAGATCGTTTGGTAATATATAAAAATATGAATTAAGCATTAGTTTTAATGTAAACAATGACTGTATCAATATATTGCTCTTGTGTACATTTAAACTGCTTTTCTGTCGTTGACCATGTTTTGTTGGGCTCAAGTTTTTTAACTTACTATAGGTTTACCAATTAAATCTTGTTCTCGACGAATTTCTTGCTCACGCTTTTGTTCCCTATTCAAGGCCTCCTTTTGTTTCATTTGTTGTAATCTTAACGCTCGTTTCTGTAAAGACAAAATAGCATATTGAATACATATACATTGTACATCAATTTGTAGCAACACCTACTTTTAATTTGAATGCACGCTCGTGAATTAAAGCCATCTCTTTTTTCATGAGTGTCAATTTCCCTTGATAAACTTTTACTGTTTGGAACTAAAATGCACAGTCATTTAAATAATTTATATTTAACAATCAATAAAGTTATATGGGAGGGTCCTAATACCATTTTATTTAGGTCAACATCTTCGGAAGTTTCTTGAAGCTTTTTATTCTCAGCATGCATCTGATTGAGTAAAGCTTGTTGTTTGCCCCTGCAAACCAACAATAAGGTACGAAAATATAACACTTATAATAAATGTAGTAAATATAATACAAATATAATAAACTGTTTTTTTCTTACGTTACTTCAGTTAGTTCTTTATGAACCTGCTCCAATGGTAATTTGTAAATGCTCAAAAGTCCCTCGGCCAATTTCTTTGCTGCTTCTGAAAAATCCTGCTGCTCTTCGTCGCTGTGGAACAACAAACAAAGCTATATGCACTATTTGTAAACAAACAGACTGCATTATAAAACAAGGTAAATACCCATCACGTTTTTCAATCTCCGCCTGAACTTTCTTTACCTCTGATTCTTCTAAATCAGTCATCATCTTGAATGATTTAATATTGGACAGTCACTATAATATATTGAAAAATTGGTAAAAATTTTAATTAAATGATAACTCGCATCACGAGTTTGACAGCTGTTAAACACAATGACAACTGTCGTGCAATATCAATTTTGTAACGATACACCGAATAAAACATTGGTATAATACATAATGAAAATATACCTACTTAAGTATAAATAATAAGAACTTTTTAGAGCAGCACTGATCGTTCGATTAATATATTGTAATAAGTCAGCTGATTTTGACCACGTGTATACAACATACGTATACACGTATGCGCATACGCGTGATCATCCCTCAGTATATTTACATAAAAACTACGAATTATTTATCCGGAGAATAAGCAATTTAAATTCTACTTGTCGGTTTTTTTCTTTAACATTACGGAACTCGCATCATACATACTCGGTACCATTTTGCATTTTAAACAAAGTCAAATTTTTGTGACAATTCGACCGAAAGTGGCGAATCTACGACGGCGGATTGATAAACTAATTTTCTCTATCTTTTCTATGTGTAAGATAAAGACAGCAATAGTGTGCAACAATGAAGCTAAATTGAACTTTATTGCATTTTTTATAGTATCCTGATGATTTCAAAAACCATCATTCATTTAAAATTATTTATAACGTTTAATTCCTAATGATGTTGGTTTTGTAAATATTTAGATGACCATCGTATGATAATCGATCTACTCCAATATTTCATTCGTGCTTACACTTGCACAAGCCGTATGGTCAGTACCATGACTGTATTTCTTATTGTTAGTTTCAATCTCCAAAAAAAGGATGACGCCACGATTCGATATTTCCTGGAATTGCAATTCACTTGGCTCGTTCAATTTTAAAAATCAAAAAATACTCTTAAATAACGAGTAACATTGAAGCTGAAGGATTTATGTTGAATTCCTGCAATTGTTTGTTGGAAAAGGTATAAAACACAACATTTTTCACTAGATTTTTATCTTATTGATTAATATGGAATTTATTTATTTATAAATATGCAATTAACTTGAACTCTTATTCTTTTCACTTTCGACCACATACATTTGCAAGTTCATACAGTCTGTTGTAATAGTTTTCAGTGGTAATAAATTTTTATCTGGCATTTCAGGTTCATCTTCATTGATGATCCATGGAAAATCTTCACAGTTTGGGTTTTCACAGAGACCAACATGGGCTGCTTCATACGTTTGAATCTCGATTGAAAAGTTTGAGTCCTCTGGCAATGGTTTCAGATAAGCTTCACACATGGACAATTTTAAACAAATTGTTCTGAGAGCCTCCTCTGTTTTCAAGTAATACGGATCCTTCCTGGAACAATTATCAAAATATTTAGTAAGTCCTAATTAGCAATTTATTATATAGTATACACACTCTGTATTATTTGCTTGTAGCTTAACAAGATCAAAAGTGAATTTCTCAATTGGTTGCTTGTTTATGTTATAAATAACAAGATGCACTGCCTTCACACTATTCTCATCTTCCTTGACCAGCTCTCTAATAGCAATGAGAACATTTTTCAGGTACTCGTTCAGCTCAGGATGTTCAGAAACATATACCACTGTGCTATAGATTTTCTTTTTCTTGAAGATTTCCTTGGGATATAAATTTCTAAAGTACAATATGTGATTAAACGCCACCTCCAGAAATTCTACCAAGATATCCACACCAACTGCAAACAGTTTCAGTCAGTAATTCTATGTATTATCTATTTATTAATTCCAACTGCTTAAGTTTCATTTACCTAATTTATCCTGAGACATTTCGAGCTCTGTTTTACCATTTAAATAACTACTATCTCACTGTTTTACGTGTATGAAAATTTATGCCGTTATGAATGATATATGTATTAAAAGTTTATATAAAAATAATAAAAATAATTATAAAAAAAACTACTTTTACATAAGGGTGTTGAACATCAAGACAAAAACCAATAAAAATATTAAAATAAGTGCATTATTTAAATAGTAGACTAGAGATGAATGAGTAAAATATGATTTTATATTAGTTTTTCGTATATTGTATTATTTAGAGATTAATTCGACGCGCGCATCGAGGGAGAGCAATTGCATATGGCGGTCAGTGTACATCGGACGGTTAGAGTGTTTTTATGTGACTTTTTTTACCTGTGAATAAAATATACTGATAGGTACTAGTGATAATTGGCTTCAAGAGCGTGATAAGTGTTCCCTTACAATCAGATAATGTTGTAGGGGAAGAATATAATGTTGTAAAAATAAAAGCGGCGTTTCTCATAACCTCGAACATCAGCAACGAATTCTATCTTCGTGCAGGTATACAGCTTACGATTTTTAGGCGTGTTTGATTGTTCATATGTTTTCAATTCGTTACCGATTATCTATGCTGTCAGTCTTTCCTTTTTTATTGTTATCCTCGAACGTAGAAATCTATCGGAATCACTTGTATCGAGTGCCACTCTCGTTACGTTTTTATTTTACCAACGGAATCGTGATTTTCTCATGGCGCGAAATGAAACGCGTGCTTTTTCACGTTGCACTATTGCACCACTGAGCTGCGAATGTTTATGCAAAGTACAACAGTTAACGCATTAATTGATAAATGCCATGTTTTGATGAAAATTTAGACACTTTAATGCAGTTTTTATCAAAGAAAAATAATATTTTATATTTTCTTATAAAGTTAGATCACATAAATTACTTTTAAAAAAATTATTTTCAAGAAATTTTTTTATTATTCTCTAGGCATAGCAATAGTAACGTTTTCCTGTATATAATTAACTAATGTAACTATTATATTTCAGAGAAGAATGCCGCCAAGCAAGAAGATTGATTTAGATAAACTAGCATGGGCTTGGGTGGAAGGTGTTTTACCCGATGAAATAAAGAAAGTACATCTAGAGTCTGCCTATAGGATAGGTTTGAAACCTTGTAAAAATTGCAAGTGAGTTGTACAACCTGTAAAAAATGTTTCTTTTGCTTTTCTTCTTTTTCTAACATTTCATCTACTTGTTTTTCCTTTTCCAGGCGTAACTGCACAAACAATCCACAATGTCTCACAGGCATAGGGGAAGAAAAGTATCTGAAGTCTCAACTGGTAGAAGTAGCATCCTTAGAAAGTTCTTTATCCGAATTGCGTGACCCCACAGAGTACGTGGGCTTAAAGAATCTGGGCGCTACATGCTATGTGAACAGTTTAATTCAAATGTGGTTTCACAACGAAGACATGAGGTATATAAATAGTATATTTTCTTTGAATCCGCTCTATGCGCAAGAGTACACATGAAAATATTAATAAGACCACAATGAAATTTTATCTGTCTTGCAGGAGAATAATATACAAGTGGAACATCACAGAGGATCCAGAGGAAAAGGAGGCGGTCTCTCAAACCAAGATGGCGGGACTACCATTTCATCCGGTGACGGCGGTCGGCCAGTTGCAATACATATTTGCTATGATGCAATTTGGAAATCGGCGTCTCCTGGACCCAATGAATCTCGCGGTCGCGTTGTCTCTGGATACTAGAACTCAGCAGGATGCGCAGGAGTTCTCGAAGCTACTGCTGTGCCATATCGAAGGGAAACTGCAACAAAACGCGGCACTGAGGCAGATGTTGCAGAGGCTGACACAAGGGAAATACAGCTATATCAATTGGTGGGTTTTCTGAAGTGGAAAACAAATGAGAATTGTCCTAAACGATGATGATGCTGATGATCTTGACGATGAGAACATGGTAGGACACGTTGCTCGCTACGGTGACTGGTGCGATCAACTGATCTGACCGATATGGAAGCTAATACCTCCTAAATAACCGAGACTTTATGTCTGATGCAGCTGCTCCAAGTGCGGCACCGAATACCCGACCTCGACCACCTTCTACGAACTGGATCTGCAGCTCGCGGCTACCATCAAGGAGGCGATAGAAAAATACTTGTCCGTGGAACATCTAACCGGAGCGAATCAGTATCATTGCGTAACCTGCAACGATAAAAAGGACGCTCGCCGATTTATACGTTTGGAATCTCTCCCCGAAACTTTGAACATACAATTGATGCGTTTCGTCTTTCATAGGTAATTATCTACGGCTTCTCAAGTCTTAAACCTCTTAAGGGTACGGATACAACAGAGCTAGGATACTAGCAAAGATTTTAATGGTCGGCTGCTAAACGTAGCTCTACTAACCGTTTCAATGTGACTGCTTCCGCTATCAAAGTATACCTTTTACGTCGACCTTTTGTTAGTGTCGCAGTTTTAATGTATTCGTATCCTAACACCCGTCTCGTTAATTTTACACGTTGTTCTCTTCGATAGAGATGCAGGTCAGAAAAGAAAGCTCAACTCTTTTATACAGTTCCCGGAAATCCTTGACATGTCGGAGTACGTCAGGTGTTCACCGCAAACTCAAGTGTACGGTCTTGTCGCTGTTCTAAGCCATAAAGGGCCGTCCGCGCACTCGGGCCACTACATTGCCAATATATGTAATTCGAACGGAGAGTGGTATCAGTTTAGCGATGACAAAGTTGAGAAAATGCAGAACAAACGGATCGAGGACAGCGTGACGGGTAAGATACGCCGAGACGAGTCGGGTTCTCGGAAATTTCGGGATTCTAGAATATGTTCGAGAACCCTAACATGCTCGGAGTTTTTCTTGTTATAGTACAATCGAGTTTTGTCTCGGGGAAAGGTCCGCGATGCTCAATCGAATACTTTTTTTCGATTTCAGAGACCACAACGAAAGTTGTAAAACGTGGTCGTGTCCCAAAAGGTTTCCTGTCGTCCAACACGGCGTACATGTTAGTCTATAAAAAAGTGGCTTTGGACGGGCGAATGAATAACGGGAAGAAGAGTAAATTGAGGAAAGTAGAAGTCGAAACGAATAGTCATCACAACGAGGAGATTCATAGTGACAAAGAGAAAGCAGACTCGTCGGACGAAGGAAAGCGCAAGAACGGGCCAGATTCTATTCTTCTTAATTCCGGCATTCCAGTCAACGCGCTACAGCCGGACGTAGAAACGAAGACGGAGTCCGAGAGTGCGGTGTCTCCTTCGGAAATTCTAGATTCCACGTCTAATGGGAAACATTACGAACCCGAGAACAAGGAAAATCATTGCGAAGTCAAGAGCAGCACAAAAGTGGATTATAAAAGGCTAAACGGTGCTGCGCACAGAGCTATGAGCTGTGGCGAGAGAGATTTTTACGAAGAGGTGAGACAACGTTGTTTTGATGCTACATTGAAACTACTATAACGGGGCTAATCGTTCGCAGATGGAGTTTGAGAGCTGGGAAGTCAGTGCCACGTTGCGCGACTTAGTGAGACAAGAAAACGTGAAGCACGAGTTAAGTTTGTTGGCTATCCAACAAGAAAAAGTAGGTACCGTTGAATCGTGCTATACGTTTCCGTTTCAAAATCTTTCCAACGATAACTCGAACGTAACGTTCTTTCCAGCAAAAGGAAATCGAGGATCAGAACCTGAAGCGACAGCTCGTGATAGACATCTATAACATTATAGCCACCACAGTCTCTTGGGACAGGTATCAGTGGGTTCCGAGCGACTGGTTATCGAAATGGCTAAACGGTCACGCGTTTACGGAAGGTGTGCCGCCTATAGACAACTCCATGTTGTTGTGTCCGCACTTTCGGCTCGATCCATTGAAAGTGAATCGCGCGAAGTGTCTACCTCTGACAGCCGCGGAATTAATCTACGACAAATACCGCGGTGGTCCACGGTTAGATCAAAATTCTCTGTGCGAGGTTTGCGTGAGGCGGCGGTACAAACTGCTACGATTCAAGATCTCGTTGGAGCGCGACTACAAGGAGGTCAGCGAGCTTATTCGGACCTTCAAGGACCCGTAAGTCATTGGCATTTGAAGTTGCTCTATTAATCGGAACAGGCGCGACGAACCGTCTCCGTTGCGCTTACATTTTGCACGCACGCGTCAATTTCATTTGTTCACGCTTTCGATGGCGAAGGAAAAGAAAAAGCGCGGCTCGTCGCCCCTCGATCGGAATATTAACGTTGCGCAACAATTATTTTGTTCGTTTTATTATTCTGTTCGCAGAACCGAGGTGACTTACGTCGTGGGCGCTGATTCGTGGAGGTCGTGGCGAAGATTAGCTATGGAGAAGTTCCTAGACGATTTGGAGCGTGAGATCCGAAACGAGGACGGTCAGTCGTCGAACGGGCCCGAGGAGGATAGTAAAAGCAGCAGCAAAGAGAGTGAGGGTTCGAAAGACGTGGAGGAGAGCGAGGAGAACGAGCCGATTCTCTACTTCAACGAAGATCTGCTCTGCGAGCACGGGTCCTTGAAGACGCCCGTTTCGTCCAGAAAGGTGGTGCCGCCAGAAGCCTGGGTCATCCTCCGGAAGTACTTTCCGGAATCGAAGGAGTACTCGAGCGCGTCTCCGGCTTGTTCCATTTGCGAGGTACTGTCGCCTTGCGAGATATTCCTTGTCGCGTTGACAAATATCACCTATTTGAAATGTTATCGATGACAATTGTTGGTTACCGGCTAATCGAGGCCCCATCTTGCGCTGTGATTCGTAATTCCATAATTGCGGTTTCTGTAATTGTAACCATCGTTGCGCTGTTTCAGGAGAAAATGGAGAACGCGCAGAAGGCGAAGAAGGACGACAAGATCAAGGCGAAACAGCAGAAGGACGAGCTGAACGATCTGTACCACGGGCGGAATAAGAACGAGATACAAAGGTGCGAGGACCCCGAGAAAATGTTTTACATCGTGGAGAAAGGCTTTCTGGACAGTTGGCGTTCCTTCGTTCGGTGAGTTCCTTCGATAGATCGTTACGTACGCGGGTCTTTGAGCGCTTACGGTATTACCGGTCCGTAGAATCGCGCGCCATAGAAAACCATATAAAAAAGGTGTAGTAAAATCTGTAGCCTGCTCGGAAGGTACGGTAAATCTCGAAACAGGGGAAAGAAATCATTCTTCCGCGGATCCGCTCATAAAAATTGATGCTCCCATAGGGATCCTCCGTTTCGTTGCAATTATTATATTTGGGATCGACAAGTGCTGCCGCGTTTGCACGATCGGCGAACCCGTAACTCGGTTGCTGCTGCCAGATGGCGCGTCGATGATCTCCGACGAGTTAAACGATTGAGAAAAGCGTTGTCGTCGTTGAACGACGTTTCAACGAGATATTATATATCGCTGATTCTAAGCGATCGGTTGGTTTTTACGAGATGAAAATTCTAATGCCGTTCGTCGATGCAAAACGATTAGCGAAAACAGGAGAAACTACAACTACTCTTCCCTGATGCGCTACTGTAAATTACTGCTACCGGATGTGTCTTTCGCAGCGTTCGATTTTTCTAATTTCCCAAGCGAGAGGAAGCCCCGGAGTTTAACGGTTTACGGAGCCGAGGGCTCGATGCACCCTCTTTGTCGGGGTGGTGAGACGTCTCGGAGACGTCGGGAGGTTCGAGAAAATTTCACAGCATCCCTTTTTCCGAGCGCTTAAACAACCGCGACGAAAGACAACGCGTGAAACGAGCCAGAAACGACTATAAATCATTCCATCCGGTCGGGAAACGTCCTCGATCTTCGTTCGAGCGCGCAATTAGGCGACGAGAGACGCGGGTCCGAGCCAAGCGAACGGGGGTGGAAAACGGTTTCGGGGACCGTGCGGAAAATCGGTCCTCGGACGGGGGTGGCGACCGGGCGAAATTGCGGCCGCGACGAGCCCCGAATAAGGCGAAACGGTATTAAGACGGCGGCGGATGGTGTTCCTCGAGGCTGATGTATCATTTGCCGGCGGGTCGTTAGGCGGTTTCAATTAGTTTTCCGTGCTGCTCCCGGCCCGGCATCCACACGAGGATGGGGGAGCCCACCGCAGCCCTTAATCGCGCGGTCCAGTTTTTTCTCATAATTAGGAAAAGCTCGTTAATGCGCCCCTGCTGTCCCCGCCCAGCCCTCGTCTTCTCGCTCTTGCCAAATTCTAGGACCTGCGGATCTTCGTCCAAACCATTCCGCGTTGCCGATTCGCTCGGCTCGTCGATCTCGATCCTTCGGCAAATGAAACGCGGTTGATATTAGGTAAATCGGAAAGTTCCGTCCGTTTTTTTACAAAAAGTAAAGCTTTATTCATGAAAGAAAATGAAAAAGTACGTTAATCAAAATATTGTCCATCGTTAGCGATGACTTTTTCCCATCTTTCGGGCAGCAAGCGAATTCCGCGTCGAAAGAATGATTCATCTTTGGAGGTTATCCAGGCGGAGATCCATTTTTCGAGATCTTCGTACGAATTAAATCGTTCTTCAGCAAGTGCGTGTGCCATCGACCGAAACAAGTGGTAGTCAGATGGGGCACAGTCTGGTGAATAAGCCGCATGTGCTAGCA
>CM052092.1:945714-966049 GCA_028453745.1 Agapostemon virescens
ACGAACGGTCTCGTTCGAGCGCATGCTAGTTCGCGCGCTTCGCTCTCATTGGCCAGTCATTTTTCAACCATAACTTTTTAACAAAGCCGCAGATTGAATTTTCACTATGGAAAAAGTGCTTCAAATGACCTCAGGAACCCCTCACTTCTCACTGTCATGATACTTTCGGGACATCTTGTATAGTCGTGTAATCGCGAGTTATCTGAGCGAGGTAACCTTCAGTTGTATAACTTTTAGTTGTATCGTGATCTTGCGCTCGTTTGATGTACACGTGATTTTCGGAATCAAAACTTGAATTGTGTAGAGGTAATTATTTCTCTCGTTTATTATCCCTGATTGATGTGCTCTTTCTTATTTAATAATTTTAACAGTTCACCGTACAAACTTGTTTGAAATAGAGTGCCTCTTCTATCACAAATAGGACAACCATGACTGCTAATTCAAGTCTAATGACTTCGACGTTTCGATTCTATCCAAGCATGGATAAAAGTCGGAAGCTGGAATTGGTGCGAAATGGAATTTCATCTTACCCTGATTTTCCTATACCAGGTGTTGTATTCCGGTACGTAGTCTACTCGATTCCCTGCACTAGGTTCGCGTCATTTTGACACGTTCTAATATTTTTAATTTACGATCATCATCCGGATTGTGAAGATGCGTTTATTTGGAATTGTTCAACAAATTTATTTCTTTGGGTATATATTATTTTAAGAATGGCTAGAAATGGTGATAGATACATTTCTGTAATTTGTATAAAGTAATGTTAAGTAGTCATTTTTAATATTTCATTGGCCAAACAATTAAATCAATGTTGTTTAGGAAATTTACAGGGTTTATTAGAATTGTTACCCGTAAAAAGTCAATTACTTTCAGCGATATATTCGGTGTGTTCCACGATTTGGTAGCATTAAGAGCAATGAAAGACTTGATTGTCGAACATGTTTTATTCCTTGAGGTTGACATGATCGTAGGGATGGATTCCAGAGGTTTCCTCTTAGGTCCTTTGATTTCTATGGACCTAGGGAAACCCTTCTTGCCAATTCGAAAGAAGGGAAAACTTCCAGGAAAAGTTAAAGAGAAGAGCTACACTCTTGAGTATGGAGAGGTTGGGACCTAAATTGGATTTAAATCTGTGTACTATTAATGCTGCCTGTGGTATTACATCCAGATTTTCTTTGTACAGGCAACAATTGAGGTTCAAACGGATCTTGTAACCAAAGGAGCACGTCTTTTGGTTGTGGATGATCTGCTAGCAACAGGAGGTGAGCAGACTATCATTGAGAGAACTACATAAGATTATTTATTTGACTGTTTGTTGTATTTTATCAATGTGATTTCAGGTACTATGGCTGCTGCCGTAGAACTGCTAGAATCTTTGGAAACCAAAGTGGTAGAATGTTTAGTAATAATTGAATTAGTTGGATTAAAAGGAAGGGAGAAAGTCAGTGCACCTGTTCATTCGTTTATTCAATACGACTAGCTCTCTTGTAAGTAATGTGAGGAGCACAATCTGGACTCTAATAATTATAAATTATATATATTATTCTTGCTACTACAGCAAGGTACCTGTTACAAATACAGAGATAAATATTTTGTATACATCTATATCAAAATGTGAGACTTTTTTAATCTCTTTTAATTATCTAATTAATATCTTCTAATTTTGATTTATGCGTTCTCAAAGAACTTAGAAGACTGTATACTTCGTATTCCAATTTGTTTACGTCTTGTTGTAGTCGTTCACAATGATTCGATTTGTTATTTCTGGAATCTGAAAGATCCTCGTCGCCCAAAATCGTTACTGTCTCCAATTCTGGAATGTTGTGGTAATGCATTTCTGCTTTATGCACGTGCGCTATACTTCCGAATCTCCGGTCTACATAAGAGAATTGTTCTTTCATGCATCTTTCTGCCTCTAAAAATAACAATCACATTTAATTATAGAACTAACCACCAGTAGTTGCTATGTAACTCACCTGTAAGCCTTGCTCGATTGATTTGTTCCATAAACGCATTCGTTTCCTGTTTCAGTCTTTTCTGTTCCGCGATTTCTATAGCTTTACGATTATGTTCCTGTGCAATTCGTTCTTTCTTTTTCATTTTTTCCAAGTCAAGTACAGATATTTCATCGGTCAAGAATTTTGGAAAGTCGTCTAACATGAATGGTAAATATGGTCCGTTTGGAGATAATGTGATTAATTCGTTTCTGAAAAAAGGAAAAGAAAACAAGCAATTTTTACATGATATTTGGAACGGCAATTGCCACGACAACCAATTGTTATTCTTACCTGAGATAACGACTAGGATGTGCTCTTAACGGTATGTCTTTATCTAGTCTTTGAGCCAGTCTGATTATCTCTTTCGCGCTGACATGGCCTTGGCTGGTATAGTACCGCTTAAAATGTTCTGGGGAGTGCAACGAGGAAATTATAATCTCTCGCGAGCAAATGCTGTACGCGACAACGCTCATCAGAAAAAGCGACGGCTTTTTATAAGAAATCAAATGATCCCATAAAATCAACCACTCAGGACCAGACAAAATCTCGCTCATCGCAGTCATTAAAAGTGGCCACGCATATTCGCTGGACGTTACTCCTCTCTCGCAAAATATGTTTAACAAAGCTGGATCGGCTTGTAGAAGGATATTTTCTATTATGCCCAACACGTTCAAAGGTGGCAGAGGATGATATTCAAACCATTTTTGACAATAATTTAATAGTATATTGACAATGAGTTCAAATCCAAGAAGGGGGTCCTTCTGCAAGAATAATGTACAAGTTATAATGGAATAATATAAAACGAAATGAAGAAATGAGCTTCCTCACCTGTGAAACCATGAGAAATGGGAAAACAAGCTTTGGTAAAAATGAGCACTGTGACAGTAAAGAGGACCATTGTGTCAAGCAATTAATTGTTGTGGTCAACAGTATCTCTTTGCTTCTGTTTGCTAATGAATAGCTTTTTAGAAAGTCTGATGAAAACTGTACGTTTGCAGCTTCGTTAGCCAAAGCACAATATGCGCTTCTATTACCTGGTAATTCTAAAATAATTGACCATATTAGCAGTCGATACTTTTCAGGATATTCACCAAATTCTTTCAAAATTGGTATCAACCTTTCTAGACGCAATTCTTGTTTCATGAGCTGCCTAATGCATTGCAGGTGATCCGGTATATTATGCGCTACCGGTCTACATGGTTCTCTTAACTTTTTCATAGGCTTACATTTTTCCGAGTATAGTTTCTCGGCTGTCATCAATTTTAAGTGCCCTTCTAGTTCTATCACTGCTATGTATCTGCCATCTGCAGATACTGCAATTTTTTTAATTGGTTTCTTAAACTGCAAAGCGTGAACGATACAAGATCGATTCAAATCGAAAAAATGTATAGTGCAATTGGATGAAATGCATGCCAGTATATTATTTGCTCCACCATCCAAAGGCGATGGTATAAATGCCATTTGCTTTATTCCAATAACATTATCTGGCAAGATTAGAGTCTTGAGTAAACTCCATTCGCCTGTGCTCAGAATAATCAACTTATTTTGAGCGCCAGCCAAGATCATTGCTCGCCCATTTTGTGTGAAAATGAAGTTTTTAATGTTTCTAATGCCAAATGTTTTTGCATCAATTTTAACATCGTTTTCCAATTCTTTGAAACTCCACGTCTGTAGAGTGTCATTATCGTATAATACAACAATGTGTCCTAAGTTTGAGAAGCTTGCTTTCCTTATTAGAACGTTCTTCGTATTAACTCTTAGCTGTTGAACTTTGCTACAAGAACGTAGACACCAGATTATAACTTCTTTGCGTGAGCAAGTTAAACAATATTCTTTGAAAAAGGAAATATGCGTGGGTGGTAATTTGTGAGCGATCAATAAACAAAATTGTGCAATGTTTGCATTAACCCTTAGAATTTTTATGTCGGCCGTAGTAAGGCCGACTAATATCTCAAATTTATTTACAGGATTAAATGCCAATAGCGTTGCTTGTCCAATGTTACCTAACTTTTGATAAGACGGAGTATTATTTAAGTCGACATAGTACAAGTATCCTGCTGCATCTATCGCAACAAGATACTCCACATGGCAATCAAATGCCAAGTGGACAAAATTAACTCTGCCAGAACACTGAGTTCTGCGAACAATTTCCGGTTCAAGTTCAAATGCATCATCAATTTCTCGCAAGTTATGCCATCTCTTCTTATACATCTTATCGGCTTGCACCCAATAAACAACTCAATTCGTTTTACTACTTCTATCGTGTATTTCCCAGTTACAAATTAGACGTAGGTTATGTTTACATTCAGGAACGCCAAACGTGACATTGTTTACGCTGTTCAAATTTTCATTTCGTCTTTCTTGAATTAAGAACGTATTAATAATACAAACTATACCAAGTAACAGCTAACAAAAACACTGAATTTCAGAAGAACTATCTCAAAATATGTTAACGAATTGAATTTATGTCACTGCTCCTTTCGTGGCGTCTTTGCCATCGTAAATTTTACAATAGAACATAAAAATCATAACCGATACTCGCTTGTAATGCCACAAAATAAACAATAATTATTTAGAAACCGTACAGACTTTTAATAAAGTTAAAAATTGTTGTCTCGATTATTTATTTGTTCGAATATGATTAGTTTCTATATCAGTGAAAGTGATTCTTGCCGGTTTTGCTTTAAGACATAACGCTAATGTCGGCAAGGATCTATGGCGTCATCTATGCTA
Source organism: Agapostemon virescens (assembly GCA_028453745.1). NCBI lineage: Eukaryota > Metazoa > Arthropoda > Insecta > Hymenoptera > Halictidae > Agapostemon > Agapostemon virescens. The sequence continues at coordinate 950,445 of CM052092.1, forward strand.
AAATCTGAAAGCTTATTTAGACTTTTCGTTATTTTTTACTTCTGGTACCATCTATATTTTAATGTCAGAACCACAAACCCGTAAAGAAATTCAAGAGTTTGCATCAGATAGCGCTATAATCCATATCTGCGTGGCGGATTCTTACGGTATATCGTTCCCTAGCGTTAGTTCTCTGAGAAATAAAGATTGATGGCTTTTGATAGTAATTGGACGCGTGCTTACTTAACCTCAAAACATACTTTATTCTTCGACGTACGTAACTCTTGGGAGGTCTCTGTTAGACTGAGAACGAGACTAGAGGTTTAGGTAGGAACGTCTGGTGAGGAAATTGTAGATGGCGCGTGTGCCTCTTGTACAAGCGTACGCCACATTTGTAATGATTATCAATTGTTGATAAATTTGGTTAGCTGTTTGAATATTTTACCAATATGTGATGCAGCGCTGTACGAACATTTAAATGAAACAAATGAATCTTGCTAGATTTTACATTGTGCTCTACAGGAAAAGCGGCAAGAATCATTTACATTTAAATAAAAAACAATATTTCATTGTTTCCTTGTTAATAGTTTTTAATATTTAAGTGCTCGAATTAAAGCTGGAAGAATGCACATTATGGTACATTGTTTGCGATTTTAAAATAATTACTACATCATACTAGAAAATCAAATTGACATACTTAACGCCGGAATTTTACCTTTGTAAGAGTACTCGGTAGAAGTGGGTGGAATAGTGTCTAGATATTTTCGATTCGGTGGTTAAAGAAATGACGGTAGTGGATGGTAGTTGATTTCGTACCAATTACAACATTCTAAACATATTTTTCCGTGTGTATACAAATATTACGTGCGGTTCTTATGTGGATATGATTTTTTAAATTAACTTTTTATTATAGTTATAACTTGTGCAGTGATTTGATCGTTTCGAAATGGTAAACTTTGCTTTTTATCCACGTCCTCTGACATTCTTCCTCGACACAAAATAGTCTTATAGGTTATGCCAAGTTAATCTGAAAATATTTTGTAAGGAAACGAATACGTGCAAATTGAACAATATTCTTTCGTATTCGAATAGCGTTTCTTTCGAAGAATGAATCTTCAAGTTTTAGCCTCGATTATATGTACATTTCATTAAAAATATCAACATTTTCTATATTTTTATTAACCTATATCTTCGTAACGAAATTTTTTATTTTGCAGTCTGTCGCCGAGTTTCTGAAGGGTTTACCTTCGCACGATGAAAATAACTTTGCCAATTTTCACACGGACAATGGAAATAGAACCTGTGTAAAAAAGCCCTCAGTTTATCTACCAACAAGAGATTATCCTTCTGAACAAAGTATATCTCTAGTTTATTATTAGCTATAATTTGCAAATGAACAGAATTTAGCTAATATTGTCTGTAATTTCAGTTATAGTTACTGAAAAAACTACCATATTATTAAGGTACCTCCACCAACAGTGGGACAAAAAGGTAATACTTATATATTTCTAATATTTTGAATTTCCATGTTATCGTATCTCTGATTATTTACTTTGAAATAAAATGTTTCAGAATACAGATAGAAAACGAGACTTCTTATCTGCTAATGGTGATTCTGAAGATGATTCTGGAACCACAGTTCGTAGTAAAAGGCCACGTCTGGATGCAAATAATATTCTTTAGAATATAATGCATAATTTTGGTTTGCATAACAGGATGGATTACTTTTGTTTATGTGATTAAAACAAACTGTAAAACAACAACACACAGGGCGAACATGAGTCTCAAATGTTACAAACATATCTGTGTATTAGAAACATTATTGCAAAACGTTTCCCATAGATTTTAAGTGTATAATTTGTATTTGCATTAAATGTTGTAAGAAACATTAATTACAAGATGATGGAAAAAACGTTTTCAAATAATGCTTCCTTAGATATGTGAAATTACTACAATGAAAATAAGACTAATTGTTATGTTGAATTCATAAGCTCCTTTCTGTACCATACTGTATATTGAAAATCAATTTCACGAGTCGGTACGCAGCATATTGAATGATACATTATCTTAGAATGCACAATACATATAAGTAAACACGTTCGTTATTGCTTCGTTTTACGTCATTCATTCATTTATGTAATATTAACGATTGGAGAATATCTAAAGTGTAATTATAACGATATAATTGCAGTCCTGTGTAGGAAGTAAGTATTAATATTGAATTAGTTTAAAATAATGACGTGTTACAGCATTTATTCAGAAGTAATTTTATAAAGGTATTCTACCTACATTTTATAAAATTCCTTCCCATCTGTATCGCATACGATTTAGTTAATAAGTTCTTAATAGTGTATGTCTCACAGACGAAAGTACATGTAACATAATACGTTCTGTTAATTCAAAGTTTCGGTTAAATAGTCAATCTATATATTTTTTACTGTCTCCACAGACACTGTAATTTCAAATGCTTGTGAGAAATTTATATTTGTGGAATAGTAGAATATCTCAGATGTATGTTAATTTTATGGAAACAAATATTACACTTTACTAAGAAAATTAGTTTGTATTTTTTATAACAACTCCCTTACATTTAGAGAGAAGAAACTTGCTAAATTGTAACTCGTTCAATGGAGAAATAATTAGACAAGTTTAGTTTTCCTAATGAACATGTATTATAATACACATTGCAATAAATCCTGTATAAAATACAATAAAATATTAATTAATATAATTTCTTTTATGTGCGTTCGTTTGTTATTTATTCCCTAAATAAATTATATATTGTCAATTTATATTATTTATCGTATGCAATAAACGACACGATATTGTTAACAGTTATCTTTTTAATTGTAATCTTCTATTAATGACTTTATGATTATTGTAAGTTCCTTTTATGACTCAGGAAAGTAGAGGCAATTTCGAAAAGTTGGTGGCACAAATATTTTACTCCCATTGCTCTTGTTTGCATATTTCTATTATTTCTACATTTCTAATAAGTATTAGGATTGCATAGGTATCCGTAAAAATAGGTGGTATCAATTTTCCAGTATAGTTCTATCATTATTTTGTGACACTATTATATGCGGCTAATTTTCGTAAAAAAATATTCTAAAGCATATTCATGTAATATATTCCACGAAGTATATAATACTTCGTGGAAGCAATTTATCGTGGAGAGACGAAATTTTTAATTCATTCCAGAATGTTCTTCATTATTCTATTTCGTCGATGATTGTGATTATGTTTGAAAATACTGTTATAAAATTGATAAGTATGATTTTATTTTTTATATAATTTATAAAGTACATACCAATTTTGCATATTTCTTGAATTCATTGTATCACTGATGAATTTACTCTATGTTAAATTCTGCACATGTTGTTATTGTTTGCGTAGAAATTATTTAATAAAAATTTTATGTGTACATTAATTGTACGAAACTATAAATAAGCAACCAAGATTATGTGGCTCCTAATAGGACAAATTTTAACGGCGCCGAATATGAATTGTATAGCACGTGGATACAGCAACAAATAGGAATGATTGAAATCACACTGTAAATTTCTTACCAATAACAATTAATAGTCATACATAACGATAAACATTTATTTTTGTCAGTATATACAGAAATATTATAGAGATGAATACACGCAAATAACTACAAATACTATACGGGATAACAGTCAAATCAATGTTTATACGAAGTTACACGAAACCTTTCAAATAACATTATTATATAATAAAACATCATTATTATATAATAAAATATTTTAGCACCAAGTAATGAACACTCATGACCGTAGAATAAATCGTACTATCCAATTCGTTACTTTTATGAAACTTATTGTAAAAAGGTCAATGTATATTGCGAGTAAAGCGCAATTTATTTAACACATTGTAGACATTGTTGCGGTTCAATTTATTGATTTATAACAATATAATTGTTTAAAAAGACTTTGAATTTTGTTTCAATATACAACTGCGCAGTCACTAACAACGTGTTTCAGTAGTTCAAGGGCGTCTTGTTTAAAGTTCCTAATTGGCTACGCAACAATGTCAAGATAATGTTGTTCTTACGCATGGTGGGAGAAATGACATCTCCGATCCGAGATACGCATCGATCTCTAGCATATGCATGCTCGGTGGTTGTGACATAACTGCAACATAACCAAGAAAAAAGCTGCGAAGAAAAATATTTATTGTTTATGAAGTGATGTACAATGTCCTTAACGCGTGATAAAAATTTTGACGCACACTTCGACCTGAGATGGAGCATCTTCCAAATAGAGAATATATTGTGGTAGCCCCCGGAATAAACACTGTAGCGGTGCTTCTAAATATAGGATTTATTTTTAGGTTGGAGCTAGCCATAGTTTGAATCAAGAATCTGATTTAAAGCTGCATTCCTAGGAGTTTCTAATAGGTGTGAAATATGTCTACTTCTAATAGACACATTTTCTATTTGCCTAGGTTTTACCAATTTTATTTCCACATAAACTTCTTTGCGATTTGCTGAGCTTTCAGTTTCACACTTGACACAGCAATATTATAATTCACAAGTGTTTTGTGTTTATAAAATGTTTCAAACACTCCTGTAAGTACTAGTAGATATTAACGATTTACAACAGTTTGTTTGTTTTTTATTTTCAGCAACAACAATGGCAAATGACTTAATAACAAGAGGAAAAGATAGACTGCAAGAAATTAGTATGAAATTAGAGCAAAGCCATTTAGTGTATTTACAAACAGATGATAGTCCTTTAAAGTTACAACAGCGTCATAAACTAGAAGGTAGCTAACAAAGAAATCAATCGCTGGATGAAGTATTCACCTGTGTACATGATTGTTTCAGGTTTTATCAAAGAGTACCTATGCCTTGTTCCAAATGAGAATAAATATGTTTTTCAAGAAACTGCGGATATATTGCACAGATCTGCAGCCACTCTACAAGATTTTAGTGGTTACAGAGCTGTGACTGCCTGGAGTGCAATTTCTTTGTATGCTGCCAATCTTTTAGCTCAGCCTTGGAGAAAAGAATATAGAACGTTAAGGGTTAATATTATATTAATATTTTTTACACAAGTCTAGCAGTATCATAAACTATAACTAATACAGTCTCTTTGATCCATTAGACTTATAGCGGATATTATAAACACGAAGTAGAGGCGAACTTAATAGGAGCAGAATTAATGTTTGAACAAATGGGATATAAATATACAGGGTTGGGAGTTCTTACTTTGGAGGGTCCTATAGACCCTGACAAGGTATCCAGTGTGAGCAGAGATGCGATAGTAGCCTTTGTTGAGTGTCAGGTAATGTCCTTAAACTATGTTCAGTTATATCTGTTATATTCTCTGCTATATTTTGATTTCATCTTTACTGAAACGTTGTATTATTCTCGATGTAGATATTAAAACAAATCTGGGAGAATGTATTTCAAAATTGTACTATATCCTGGTTGGACGTGTTGGAGTTCCGAGAAAATCATGTTGGGACACCGGAGCAAGCGATTAGAGCATTGGAGTATCGTTTCCTTGAAAAGATGCACCAAAATATCACAAAAATAGAGAACTACAGGGACTACCATTACAGACAGTCTACGTGCATAGACGCGGTTCCTTATCACATAATGCCTCCTAACTATAACATGCCGGTGCCCACTTGTCAAGCGGATTACAGATACAACGAAGATACAAACACAACGCCTAGAATTTTTCCCCCGTTGGAGCACGGCTACCGGTGCAACGCTTACGGTTGTTTGCCGCACGGAAACAAATATTTGAACGACGTCCACGCGAATTCTTATTACACTACGATGCCGGCATACTCGAGGGTGCCCACGGGTAGATTGATTGAGGTGGATATGCCTGTGTCTGTCACCAATTACGAGAAACTCCACAACCGAAAGTCCTCCCACCGGACACCCGACTTGGACGAAGTGGATTACTATAGGAAGCAGTCCAGCGACGGAGATCATTACGACTATGGGAAAGTCGACAAGAAAGCGAAATCGATTATCGATAGAATTAATTACGACTCGTGGGATTTCGTGTATAGAAATTTAGAAAGCCTAGGCTATTCAAAGGATCTCGGTGATCGAGAGGACATTTTACATAAACGCGACTGCGACTCCAGAACGAACAAACAAAAGACGTTGAAACAAAACCATAACGACGAGAAGCACAGCGGATACCGGTTCGAGAAAAAGAGAAGCACGAGGACCGATGGAATTGGTACCAACTTGCCCGTAACCAACGGTCGACATTATCATCACGACACCCTGCCGTTCAAGAAAAAGTCCTCGTCTTTTGATCTGACCGACTCAAATAGGTATCGTGCCGATACGGCGTCTGAGAGTCATCTGCCTTCGCACAATAAGGATAAGAAACACGGCAGTCAGACACTTCCAATTCAACGGTCTCACAGATCCTCGGATCAGATAGCGAAGGTCGCGGACACACTGAAGAATTTCGAGTTATCCCATTCGCAGAAGCAAGATGACACGGAGGTGGAGACTAAGTGGAATTGTGCCACTTGTACGTACCTTAATTCCTCGTCCAGAGATATTTGTGAAATGTGTGGGAAATCTAGACGCAAAGGGAATGAGGACAAACCGTTGGCCAGCGGTGGAAAAGAGTGTCCAAAATGTACCCTGGTCAACGAGCAGAATGTTTCGATATGCGAAGCCTGTGGTACAAGTTTAAAGGATTCGCCGACGTACATATAGAGAAATTATTCGAAAAGAGTATCTTCGTTTAACCCTAGAACGGATAGAAAAGTTCCCTTTATTGATTCTATTTATATAACTATTCTTTTGGGAAGTAACATTCTATCACAATTTAACACTAGGCTTACGGAGCACTAAAAGTATAAATATAACGGCAATGCGTCTATCAAAATTTTTAGCTATTATTTTAATCATAGAATACTCAAAGAAATAAATTTCTTGAATAATTCCTCACCTTTATAATCTTGGCAATTGTAAATTAAAAGGAGTAGAACGCGTTCTGTAAACCTAGTATTAAATAAATTCATTCTAGGGTTAAAAATTCATATGTTTGAAAATAAAAAGAAATGGTAAGTACATTGCCTGGATACGTTACGTTGTCCTGATATACAATTGTGTAAAGTGGTCGCGAAGGATATGTTGATACTTATGATGTCCGAGATTGTTTCGAATAAGTGCTAACAATTACTTCTGATCGCTTTACGTAGGAGAAATTGAAAGAGTTATTATCATATTAATCGAATTTACAATGTCTGAAAACAATATATAATGGAGATGTAAAAATTATTTATTTAAAGTCGTTCGAATATAGTAGATTTGTGATATGGATGTATTAGTATTGTGGTAATATTGTGGTGGCCTATTACTTGTTTGAAAGAGGGTAAGAATGGGCATGTGCGAATACTATTATTTGTCGAGTCAAATCATACAAAAGATTTGAACTTTTACATAGTTTTGACAAAATATAAATATATTTCAATGAACGGTTGCAACGAAGTTCAGAGTCTATATGTACCTGGATCTTTTTTTACACGTTAATGATTTTTTTAATAACCCTTTACTCACATTTGTGTTTTTCTTTTATCGAATTTTCTTTGAACAATAAGAGAACGAACCTGTTCTTCTATGCTAGAAAGTAGGAATGGTTTCAATGTTTAAATTTTTCACACAGTCTGCATTCGCCAAGTAAAAAGAGATCCAGGTTCAATACCAATTACGGATTTGATTCGACAATATAGTATTTAAACGTATACGCATGTTTACCTAAAGATTATGAATGAATAACGAATTATTGATTATATTTGATAGCCTACATACTTTATAATACTGGAAGTTATATGGAAACTATTTATTCTACAACGTCTGTATTTTATTCACATTATGGAGTCATAAAAAAACTTCGATTTTAGAGAAGAAAATATGTATTGGATATATTGGAATGTTATTTAGAATGAAACATATTAGTCTGTACTGTTATCACATATGTACTTTGTAAGTCCATGTAGGCATTTATGGTTTCTTCTTTTCCTTTTGTAAAATTTCACGTGAATTTATGTATCATTTTTCTTGCTTACTTATTTTGATATCAAAAACTGTATTTTATAAAAAGAATACTAAATACTAGTCTATAGAATGTTGATCGTAAAATAATTATTCTTGAACAGCTCAATTAAATGTTGCGTTATGATGCGAATATACAAAAAGGACATTAACTTGTTATCCTGAATTGATCTGTGTATTTATTGTTTAAATAATATTTTGTTATTTAAATGATATGATTATAGAAATACAACACCTGCGTACCTATGCATAAGAAATTAAAATAATATAATCATTGATAGACTGCACAATATCCAAATTAATATGGTTATATCATTTCAAACTAAGCAACTTGTTGGTATGTATGTGATTCAAGTTCTCCATTTAAAACTGCAACAAATAATTGTATATTCTGTAGAGAAAACTTGTAGAGAATATTTTCATATTCGTTTATACATTCCCAGTTGATTGACTTATCTGTTAACAATATTTAAACCATTTTTTTTTGTTCAAAATTTATTTCTGTTTATATTTATCTTAGACATTTATTTTAGGCGATGCAATATATTGTTATTAGTATACATATTTTCATGATCATTTATTCGTGTGTCGATCTATTAAGTACGAGTGTTTTCTCATTGTATGCTAAGCTTTTAGACATAATTTTTTATTAGTTTACCAGTACAAATTTTATTTTCAAGGATAGATTTTAATATGTTTTTAAAATACGTATAACTATAGTACTCTAAATTTAAAAGAACAATAAAATTTCTAACGCCACATTTAAAAGAAACATGTTCCCTTTATATTTCAAATTTATAGACTTTTGTCGTAGGATGACCTTAATCGAAATCTACTTTTAATATTGCAGAAGTCTGATATTTTAAATATAATAGAAGAAAAACTGCTAATATTTTTTCATTGGTCGCATACAAAAAAAGCGATTAGTGTAATATAAATATAAATCTTGTAATGGTTGCTGTAACATATTGCAAACTATGTGTACGTTGTAATATATATTCTATTGTGTACAAATAATAAATAACATTTACTATATATTGCGAGAAAATTGCATTCTTTATTGTTTTGTAATTTAAATAAATTTTCAAGATAACGCGCCAATTAATATTTTAACAAATACTCCATTATGAGCTTTTATTTTTCATAGCTTTTTCTAACAATTTCATAGCTGCTTGATGTATTTTTGGTGTCAACTTATCTGCAAGCGTTAATAACAATTATAAGCTTTTTAAAACGGCTATGATAAACGTACCACAATAATTTTACTTACAAATTTTATGCTTTCCCGATATTGGTAATTTCATTAACAACGAATGGAAGTTTTCGCATATGAAAACATATGGACTTTCGCTCTCGCCATCTGGATACAATTTTCTGTACTCTTCCTGAGGTAGAACATCGGTTACCGTTACACAGCCCAATAAGCATCCAGTTGGATAACTTTCGGGAAACAGAATCTTTTCTAAAGGAATAGATATTGTTTATTTACTACTGTTACGGTACTGCAATTATTAGAAAACTTCTAGATTTCTAGTAAAGATCCATAGTTTAATGATTAAGCACTAACCATTCTTTCGAACGCGATAAAACTGCTGTACACTTAAAATGTCTTCCCTAGTTGGTGGTTTAGCTGTTGCAGCTATCCATAATCTCCCTCTGTGTGAACTGTACCAAGTTCGTCCTTCATGCCTATAAAATCAGTACACTATGAGAAACTTAGTTATATATTTTCATACATACTATACTTAAAGATTACATTATATGATCCCCTACATTTTTATCCCAGCTACCAACAGAGATGCATACGGCTGATGCATGCTCAAACATACTCCTAAATCAGATATTTCTAAGTACTCCTTGTCTTGAACAATGCTTTTTATCAGTGATGGAACTTTCCTTCTTGTAACACGCGATTCGGACTCAGCAGTTTCTACATACTGTAAAAAATTACTTTCCGTTATAACGATCGCTATTCATGCACATATAAATTTGTATCTATTATTCTTACAATTGGACGTAAGCATTCTATGTCCGAGCAAACGTTGGAAGTATCAAATTCGCTAGAAGACACTGCATCAGAAATGTCTACAAGCTGATCTTCGTCGAATTCATCATAGTCGTCGCTAGGCTTTTCTTCAATCACTTCTCTACCCATGAAATCAAACGTTAAATTAACGTTTCTCTCTAGGCGGGACATGTGTCTCTTTGCACTCTTCTCTTCCTCTAATTTTTTCAGTTGTTCTCTTTTCTGGGACGACAGCCAAATGTTGCCCGATTGATAGTAATCACTCTCATCGTCGATCACTTTCGTACCCTGTGTACTGCAATAAATGAAGTTATTTTTTTCCTCAAGAAAATGATACACAATATACATACCCAACACGATCGTATTCAAGAAGTCTATCTCTTTGTTGGATGGATTCCTCTAGTCCCTTAGGGGGTTTTTGATTGATTAACGTATTATATAATTGATCAGCTTGTTTGGTACTGCTTGAAAGGATTGTCTGGTCCTTGGGACTGCATACAAGCTCTTCACAGAAGTAACAGGGACCAGCACCCTCTTGTTGACAAACTATTCTACCACAACTCAGGCAATTGTTAATCACTGCATGTCTTCTCCCTTCGCAGTCACATTTATGTCTGCCTAATAAAACGTTTTTGCATTAATGTCTTCCCAATTAGTCGGAGAGTATTAAGTATGCATTTTTTAGCAAAATAACACTATACATGTTTTTTTAATCAAACTATTTATCATATTTTTAGAAATTACCTTTTAATAAAACTGTAAAATTGGAGCTGCCATCTTTTGAATATAAATTGAGGAACTTAGTTTTCTTCTTTTCTACTTTTTCTACCCTTACAGGTTCTTGGATCTACAAAAAACAATGCCTGGTCACTTTATGAACTCAATGTATGATAGCAATGCCTTTGGCTACCTGTCTGATCTCTCGCCTTTCCTTCAATTTCACTTTTCCCTTTTTCTTCCCATTTTGCTTTGTATTTTCATTGTCAGCATTACTTGCTTTCTTGTATCCTTGACCTCTGTACAATGCTAGAAACAACCAATGTAAATATACATTTACAAACTATTGAAAACTTTTTAAAAATTAAAATGACTTGAGCTTTTTTTCAGTAATGAAAACTACAAACCATGTTGTCTTTTCAATTCTGTAACGAATTGCCGGTGTCTAGCATTACTACAATCCAGCAGGGTTGTTAAGTACTCGTCTAAATCTCCCTCATCTTCCATTGTCATGATATATCTGGAAATAAACGAACTTAATAATACGAAATAATACTGACTTAATACATATATTATTTTATGGTTAATTCCCTTACGATACAAGATCTTCTGGAACAGGAAAATCCAACACTTGGGATAGATTCTTGCTTATCCATTCTTCCATTTTCGATAAGCTGTATAAATAATATTCTTTACGAGGAATGAATACGTTGATTATTTAATAGCAAGAAGGAGATTGTCTGAGTATAAAAAACATTGTCAGAAACGGGCAGTTTAGAAACGAAAATGTTTCTGTGAATCTCATCCGTGATGTTGGCTACATTGATTAATTTGAACCGAATAACAAATGGACAAAACAACAATGCATGCAGTCTTTCTCTTTCAAGAAAATGTATTTAATTTGTGATTGTTATTGGATATGCTATTTTCAAATGGATAAACATCATATTCAAAATAAGAAATTGAAGTTCAACAGCGAATAGAATGTGTTATCGTAAAACAGATGACGTCCGAAACAAGGCAAAGAAAACCAACCTTACTTTAGTCGGAAACCATTGTAAGTAATCGCAACCTGATTTTTTTAAGTAATAAATATTAATTTACTAATTGACATCGAACATTAATTAAATACGGTATGTTGCAACTTTCAAATGTATTACCGTAATACATAACCATTTTGTACATTCAAATCATCAGTGCATACTAGCGACCTCTGAAGGAAGATGGTGTACTTAAATTTAAATTCGAACGAAGTAAAAGGCATTTTTCGAATCAATTTTAAAATGTATTTCCATAGGAATTTTTCAATGTTCGAGAGTTTCAATTAAATGCGAACGATAGCGCTTTGTGAGAGGTACGTTTACATCGAAAAACAATTACGATATCATACTGAAAAATTCTCGATTTTCGAAGGATCCTTAGGATCGATTTTAAAATTTATTTCCGATAGAATTTCCAGACGTCCAACGACTCAATTTCAAGATGGAGGACGGCACTTTGCGAAAGGAACCGTTGGGTGCAAAAATAATTAGCTCGATTAAAATCGTTTCGATTTTATATCGTTATAAATCGTTTTTACAGAGGTTATATAGTTATATAAAGGTAAATTGTTGCTCGCGAATTTTCTACGGTGATCCAACTACCGTCGAGTAAAAGTTGCATTTTCTTTTTCAGGTTCACGAGACGCGTTGGTTGAAAAATTTGCGTAGGCCAACGCGAGGCCTTTGGAGCGTTTAACGAACGGATCTTCCTGCAGTTAAATTTGCATACCGAGTTGTTGGTACGCGTCGACCGAGTCACGTATTCGTGCATACACGAGTTGAGTCTCGATTTCTGCCGTTGTTACATAACAATTACTGCACTGCGACCAGTATCATTTTCGCATTTTCACGCGTCCATTATAATCTATCCGCGGGTTCGCTGTTTTAACCTTGCATGCATACACGTTGGAGACCTCAAAACTTACTATTGGGAAACGCAACGCGTTTAAGTTCTGCCTATATATTTATTAAAAAATAAATATTAAATCGGCACGAACTTTCCGGACAACCCAATTATTTGTAGTTTCCAAGTGTTGCATACGTTGTAAAAGCCATAATGCAAACGGCTTAAACACGCGGATATGATTGTACGCGTTAAAGAACCGAGATAAGCGATTATTTCTTCTCCGCTTCCGACGAATCGTCGCTCTTACGTGAATGAATTGTTTTATTAATGTACGGCCGAACGCGAGAACCAGCTTTAGAATATTTCTCAAACGTTAGTACTCGACTGGTTATTTCGGTTACTATGAAAGCGGGCAAAATGCGAAGCACGAGGAATAGGTTTAACAGTTTATTTTCTAAAAGACGCGCAACAATGAAGAAACACGCGATTCGAGCCACGCTAGTAATCACCGGAGCGATGATTATTCAGAAGAGATTGTAGCTTTATCTGTTCGAATTGAGAAATCCTTGTTGGTCGCGTCAGATGCGTTCGAATATCGCTGCGGAATCTGCACTCGCGACACCACCACCGTTCTCGGCGTTAATTAGCGGCGTTAGTCCGCTCGTTCGTCGGTTTAACGTCGCCTGAAAACTCGGTTTCGTTTTCTGTGACTCGCCTTGACACGATCCGTGCCACCAGAGAAATTGTGCATCGGTGCAGCTGTATGCGCTTAAGTCAAGACGATGCAAATAGGTCGCTACGCGAATTGTTCCATTAAGATGGATCGCGATACATCGTAATTCGATTTCAAAGAGGTCTGGCAAGAGAAAACGTTCCTCGGCCACAATGAAACTAATAGAAAATCGTTTGCCGCTAATTCGGAACGTTCTCGGAGCTACCGATTCGAAATCACGATCGAATTTGAAATTTTATTCGACAGGATCATTTGAGAAAGAAATATTAAAGTTCCTTTTGTTTTTATATGTTACAGCCATTCAGCCTTCCCTTTTTAATAGACTACCAGAAGCCGGTGGATCAACCCTGATTGAAAAGCGAGATTATCATTAATGGTCAATGGAAACGCCACGGAAGATTGACGATAACTGCCGCGTTCGTGCTATTGACGAAGAAAAACAGAATAGCCTTGAAACGACCGCATCTAATTAACGGAAGCGGTTCTATTAGACGAACCACGGAAATCGATCGCAGTTTGTAGAAATGTGTAGACGGAAAGTTAACATTTGCCAGCAGAAGAGGCTTTCGCGTCCGTGGCTCTCAACGTAAGACGATAAAAGGGTCTTCGCGCAATGAACTTTCCATATTATTTCGCATCGCGATCATTTTCGCGATGCCTTCCCTGCCGGGCTTTATCGCTCATACAATGCACACGAATTATGTTCTAACAACGTTTTAAACGGCTCCAAATGATTCTGGAGCTGTGTCGCTTAGGGTCATCCATCGTTGGCGCGCGCGAATTCGTTTCCCTGCGCCAGATATTCAGCTCGAGGAGCTTCGAACGGTTCTTTGGACGATGACTGCCACTTATTTACTATTGTGCGAACTTGTGGGAAGCAATTTATGCGCTTCAGATGCTCGGACGCCATTCAAGTAATTATTATCGTTCATTGGATAATATCCAGCTCGAATGGAAACCAATTTATCGAAACGTGGTGCCCAGATATTAATCAATTATTCCTGTTCCAGTGTGCCGTACAACCGTCTTGTCAAGGGTCGAAGAGGCAAAAGCATCGCACCGATTTCTATTGCGACGATGGCGATCGTTCTATTTTCATTGATCGAAACCCGCGCAGTATCTACGGAACTGCTAAACACACCACTTTTCGCGACTTGTTAGTATTTATCTGTAATTGGGATACAGCAAACATTATGCCACGAGCAAACGCGGCTCGATAACGCGGCTATCTTATCAGTTTTATTAGATATTATCGCGGAGAGAATTCGATCGCGGCTAAGAGCAGAGGCTACACCCTGTCTCAGCCCTGCGAGTCGCGCGAGTTGTTGTTTGGTTCGTTAGTTGCGGTGAATCCACGATTAAAAATAATTCTGACGACGCCGGTTGTCATCATCGACGTTGCATCGTCACTTTCTAAAACTGTTTCGACCCTGGTAGAAAGCAGGAACTATATAGCCGCGATCGATGGAACCTCGTTTTGTTTTTTTTTTCCTCCGGAAGAAATTCGACCGCTTGGAAATTCAAAAAGCTGATAACCGCGAGCTTTGCATCTAGTTATGCGAAATTCGCGGAGTCACGGCACCGTCATCGATCGAAATACTGGTCGTCCATTCGAGCACGGTATCGCGTACGTCGTTCGTTATGCTTATACTTTTCGAAACATTTTTTTTTCGTGCATTCGCGAGATAACCGGACGACCGGAGGAGATTAGCTTACTCCTTGGCTCGGCTATTATCGATATTGACACTGTGATCCGCGATCGAGACCTCCGACGCATGAAACCGGCGACGGAGTTCGCGACGGATTATATTGAACAACAAAATCCAATCGCGTCCACTTCCGAGGGACTAATTTAGCTTGTGAACTAACTCCGAGAACCTTGAATAATGGATTTCTCGTGCCACGTTCAGTTTCGTGGTGCAACTCTGCTGGAAAACCGATGATCGTTATTTCGAAGGGAATCGTTAGCGCTCCAAGCAATTTTAATTCCAAAATCGGAACGTTTCTTTAACGTAAAATAATTTCATTGTACGTGGTTCATTTCCTTTCGCGAATATAAATTTTGTTACTGTTACTCGTCGCCTCAGAGGCGCCATCGGAGCGCTAATTGTTAAAGCGACACTAAAACTTGCCATACTATTATTTAAACAACTGTTACATCGATAGGTTTGCAGTTGAGAAATTGATAAAAATGT
>CM052092.1:968885-985890 GCA_028453745.1 Agapostemon virescens
AGAAATACATGTTTAGAAAATTCAGTTGAAAATCTTGACCACGAGTCTGACTCGTTGTTGTAGGGCAAGGGATTAAACTTGCATTGTTTGGAGAATCGAGGCTGAACCATCTTAGGGTTCGCTATCTATAAAAATGGCGACTCTGTTGCGCTATTAACCGGCATTGTACAAAGCCTCGCTAGCATTATCTTTCTCCAGGGTTTCTCGTATACGACTGCCAATGATATTCGAACAATTACTAGAAAATAATGTACATCTTTGAAATAAATCCAGGCGAAGATTCGGCAACAGAGCCTCGCAGAGAGCGAACGCGAGTACTCTGGACTCGGAGGATGAGGCGGGACGTCCTGTGGACGCGTCGTTCTGCGACGAGAACGAGAACGTTCCCGAGGACTACGTGTTCAAAAGGTTCACGCAGGACGCTGTCAGGAAGTCCAACCTCTCCATAAACAGCTGCGCCTCCGTTGGTAGTACGATGAGCGCGTATGGTCGGAAAAAACGGAGGGCGCCGCAGCCGCCACGACCTATCGCGAAAGTGGAAACCACCGAGGTAATTGCGAAATCTTAACCAGTTAAGTGTGTTCGACGACTATATCCGTCATGGAGATATGGCAGAATTTTGTTGCATGACGATTATATTTAAATTGTAATTTTGGCGAACACTAAATTATATTCGTAAATTTGAAATGTAAATCAAACAAACAAATGAAAATTCTACATAGAGTAGGGCACGAAAGTATTCGGACACTCTTCAAACCTAAATAACTTTTTCAAAATTCAACCAAACGACTTGACTTTTCTGGAGCAACTAGCAGCATTGATTTACTAAATGATATGGAAAAATAATTTTGAAATAATTCTAATTGGTAGAAATTACGTGGGAAAGTAGAAAAGACATTTTTTAATCCTTTGCACTCGAGTGGCGACTTTGAGGCGCCACGAAAAATTGGCTCATTATTATTTAAAATAATTTCAACATCGCTATGTTTATATTTAAAAAATTGATAAAACTTTAAGTGTTGTAAGGATGAATAACAGTAAAAAACCCTATATACATAAGGTGAAATAATTCATGTGGAATGAAAGTATCCTAAGCCAGAAGAAATTATCTGGTGTTCTAGTTAAAACACCTTCGAGTGCAAAGGGTTAAAACATTTTTATTTCGACTCGTAATGAAAATTTAAAATATGCGTTTCTCAGAACTGTGTTAGTTATACGCATGCTGAAAATCTCACCGAAATCGATTGACGCGGGAAAAAATGGCACGCGTAGAAAGATGTAAGAATTTCTGTGGTTTAAGCAGAAGCTGATCAAGAATCGTGAAAAATTCCGATTTTCACGATTTTCGATGGCACGTAGCTCGCGTGTACGTCGATCGATTTTAATGAATTTTTCTGCATGCGTATAACTATCGTAGATCTAACCAGATGTGTCTTTAAAATATTTTGTGCGTGGCTCAAATAAAAAATATTTAAAAAGTTTCTTTTTTATTGTTCATGTAATTCACATTAATTCAATTAGCAACTAATTGCTCAAGAAAAGTCAAGACGTTTGGTCCAATCTTAAAACAGTTATTTAGGTTTGAAGAGTGTCCGAATACTTTTGAATACTTTGAAAAAATATCGCCACAGTTAACTGGTTAAACATTAAACATTGTTAGCCTGTTTGCATCGTCAGCGTTTCGTTCGTTACTTTGGAACAACGAAATCTCGAAGTTACTTGTACACTTTGGTTGCTTCTACGAAGTACACAGGGTGTCCCAGGGCAACCTAAATATCCTCTTTAGTTTTTGTAACATGAATTTCGTTATTTCAAAATCACTCGAATTTTCTTTTTATTAGGAGAACATATATCTTCATTGCATTTCGTAGTTTATAAAAGAATATATTTAACTGTAAACTATAAACTGTCTGCAGAAAATTACCGAGGCCCCCAGCGTCGAGCTCCAGATAGTGGAGCCGAGCGACATAGCGAGAGTCACCGAGAACATCGACGAGATGACGAAGAAGAGCATAGATTTGGTGAACGACGTCGACACCGACGAGATGACGAAGAAGAGCATAGATTTGGTGAACGACGTCGACACCGACGAGAAGGAAGACAAATCTTTGTCGGTCACCGATGTCTCTTCGTCCACGGAAGCGAACACGACGAAGGACAGTCCAGTGGAATCAGCAGAGATAAACGTAGAAGAGAAACCAACATCCGAAGAACCGCAGTATATCGAAGAAAAGTCTGAGACCGAGTTGGAAAGCTCTCAGACGAAGCACGAAGAGGTATCTGAGAACAACGAAGCCAAAGTTGTCGAGGAGATCACGGAGGAAAAGATCGAGGAAGATGTTCAAGTGGAACATCGCAGAAACTCGCAGGAAAACGTGGAGATCGCGGAGGAGGTCTCACAGTTGCCGTCTTCGGAGCCGGAGGAGGTTTGTTTGAGAAGGAAGAGCTCCTCAGAGTCGGAGGAGGTTTGTTTGAGAAGGAAGAGCTCCTCAGAGTCGGAGGAGGTTTGCTTGAGAAGGAAGAACTCCTCGGACTCGTTGTCGAGAAGCGACAGTTTCTCGGTGAAAGATGAGATCGAGAAGATCGAACAGCAGATCAAGGCGCTCAGGCAAAGCGGCGAGCCGGAGAATGATCAGATTGGGAACACCAGGCAGTCGATCCAGGCAAACCGCAGACACTTCTTCCAGAATCTGGTCGATACCGATAAGGACGCAATTAAGATAGAATTTAAGGAGTTCCCCAGGGAGCAAAAGGACATTCACGTGGTAAGGTTGAACGACTCGCCGATCCCCGTGGCTGCTTCCAGAGAGCCGGTGAAAGTGATCGAGCTTCACATATCAGAGCCGATCAGACAGAAGGCAGAGATTCTCGACGATGTAAACCCGATACCGAAACCGAGGAGACACAGCGCGTTGAGTCTGAACGACGCTCGATCCAAGTCCGTAGTTTCGACCGAGGAACGAATCCGACGCGACGACATCAGAGGAAAATCGTTTTGAAACCACCACCACCACCACCACCAGTTACGACAGATACAGTTAGTCGCGAAAGTCTGCGTACATCTGAGAAATCTGAAACAGCGAAAAGAAAGCAGTCAAGCTGCAAATATTGGTGCAAACGTTCGTGCTCGATTTCGTATTAAAATACAATTAAGGAATCGGACATGAACTTTTGGGCTGAACTTGATTAGCGTGTTCGTAGTATAAGAATTATTTTCAGGTAAAAAGATCGTTACGACTAAACCGATATTTGTATACTGCGAAAAATCGTAATCTTCTTTAAGTGTTTAGAGAATTTTTTGGTATACAAAGATTCTCGTGATAAACTGTATACAGAACATTGTGCAATTATTTCGGCTTTGAGAATTGAATGAAAAGGCGACGTCTCTGTTGAGCTTGGTCGAAATATTATTTAAAGACTGTCTAGAACACTGTGTACATGTGCCTTTATTTAAGCTTACAGATCCCCGATTAACTCTTTGAAGTGTTCTCCTGAAACCGCATGTTCTTAGAGCTTGAGATAGTTTCTTCTTTATAAGGGTAAACGATTTCTAATGAAAATTGTAACGCTGTTGGGTATACAGTTCAATACTTCAAAGGGTTAACGAGTGTAATGTATGTATGCGTATTATGTACTTGGAGCCTTAATACAACGATGAAACGATCGTTCTCGTCGATTTCGGGCATAGATTGTTATGTGATCGTGCGCGTCCTCCTCATTTACTTAGTTTTTCATTATTTATTGTTACAAAATAAAGCCAGAAAATTCAATTATATCTATACTCTGTCAGTGGTCAGAAGTACATTCGATAGTTTCCTGTAAACGAAGAGAAAAAAAGCTATTAATCCCAAATTAAGTTTATTTGTAATATTTACAAAAATCATTCTATACATAGATTTGCATGGAATTAAATAAAAATATTAGCATATATTAATATCAATTGAAATGTAAATAGCATTATGATCTAATTGGATGTACGATAGTACATTTCTCAACAGAATAATAATAGTTATATTAAAACACGAAGTAAAGTAAGTTCTAGTTAATGGTGCATATTTCTTCAAATACTTCTCATCTTTTTTTCTTTGTATCTGAGAAATCTTGCAATGTTTGCATTTACTGTAGACACTATCGCTACGTTGTCCCCAAGGGTTTTCTTCTGTTGTCGCATCTGTTTGAATATTAGTATTAAAAATACGCTATCAATGATTTATTTAAATATACGCCATTAAAATGCTATACCTTATTTTTAAAGACCGGTACTAGAGTGTGCAATTTCCCTACTAATTCAACTTCATTTGCCAATTGATCGGTTTCATCCTCTGCGTATATATCCATTATAGCGTCCAAAGATTCTGCGATCACCCAAGCTTTGGATTCCATTGTACAAATATCCAATAAGAACGTTGTCACTTGCTGAAATAGCATTTTTTTAAAATGAAATTCAAAGTTAAAGTTCGGTACGAATTTCAGTATAAAACTTACTTTAACTAATATACGAGATTCGGGCGTCTCATTGCCGATTAACATTAAGGCAATGTTTCCCAATATTCGTATCAGATTTGCGCGAACATTAGCGTTTGTACATTGGCGTTCTCCATTTAACATTGGCTGCAAATCGTCTAATGTTAACTGGTTGAAGAAGTTTGCTTTAACTTCTGACAATCTTTGAAGAATCGCTCTCATAGCTACAGTAGCAGATTCCAACAGCTCGGTATCATTTGGATTTGCTTCTTTCAATACAACTGTACCGATGCTAAGCCACATTCTAAGAATAGATGCAGAAATATTTCTCCATCAATTGATCGTTTCACTTAAGATTGTACTCTTAGATAAATAGTAAAAAACATATTTCACCTGTACATGTTTTCCAAACCGCCGAGTGCATCGATTTCTACACTCGATACTAAATTATTCAAACACAGGTACGCTCGACATCTTAAAGTATGCATTTGATGTAATACAGCTTTTCCCTCAACATTCTGTTCCAATATTTCTACCGTATCGTTATCTACTGCTTCAGTTTTCTCCCAAACTTTCTTAACAATATCGCAACTGTTGAATACTTCGATTATTTCTAGAGGCAGAGACAAATTCATTTTACATGATCTATCATCCATGCAAACATCGTCTATACCCTCAATTTCACAATCCGAATTTTCCAAATCAGAATCATTTTCATTCTCCTGATCATCTGAACATAAATTAGCTAAAATTTCTAATGCTTGCTGTTGAGCTCCAAACAATTTCCTGCTCTCCTGCACAGTTTTTTTATGGCTACTTGAGAAAGTGTTCTTCTCATGAGGTAAAATCGATGTTAACTTAGACAACAGCTGTTTGCAGTTGATAGAAAGCGTTTCAGAAAGGACGGCTATTGCTTTCGAAACTATACTCATAGAACTACTACCCATATAGTTAGACATGCTAATTAACAGTCCAGTTACAGCAGTTTTAAGACAAATTACTTCAGAGGAATTTGCACTGTTAGAGTCTAAACACAACAGTTGTAGAAGCATATCTTCGCAATCTTTCAGTTTTTTAATAGCAGCAGAATTATCTTCCGACAATGACAATAGGCACTGCATAGTGACTGTAGCAATATCCATGCCATAAATAGTGGTATCAAAGAATTTTGTTAAAACAGACACAAGATCCTCCTCATTGGAATACTTTATCGCGAGCTCGTTATTTTCACATAGTGTCCATAATAATGTAACTGCTTCAACGAATGCTTCTGTTTCGTCATTTCTTTTGCTTCTATGATTGTGATTTAATGTTGGCTGCCAGTCCATATAATGCTGTAAGTAGAAATCGATTATAATGAGTTTTAGCAACATTGAAATTTCAAGGTACTAGTAGAAAGGATATTGTTAATCCTGGTACAAATAATACTCAGCTTACCTGTTTTAGTAAACTACAGAGCGGGGTCATGATGTCGTCTTTCAGCAAACTTCCATGCGCTTCAGCTTTTCCATTATCTGCAATATGTCTTAAAGCACTAGCACTTCCTGCTCTTACAAGTGCATTGCTATCAATGAGCAATGGTCCTACCATTTTGGCAATTCCATCTTGCGCCATTTTTATAGCCAATCCTGAATCACAGGACATTGATTCCAATGTCTGCAATCCTGATAGTTTCTCTTCAACATTAATAGATTGTATCTGTAATAGTTACAATGCGATCATGTATTTAATTATTCAATATTTAAAATCAGAAACAGGAATTTCAAGAATAAGGAGTAAGAAGAAATTAGGTTAAAAAACGTTATGTTTTGAGAGAAACTTACTTCGTCATACACTTTTTGAAGACTAATTTCTCGATCCTCATCAATAACATTCACAGCCTCCTCCTCCTCGAAATCTTTAACAGATGGGAGTCCTGTGGGATTTTTCTTGTGAGGTTTCCTTCTCTCCCTTCTATGTTTTCCCATTTTAGGAGGTTAGGTCCTTAGATTCCAAACCACGTGTTATCACCAGGGTAACCAGACTTAAGGAAAACATAGCCGTGTAAGGAGCCCATGACGTACACGCAAGCCGTGTCATAAGTAATAAGAAATAGTAGAGAAGAGAAATAATGGTTATTTGTTCGTAGGGTAGATGTCGCGGAAGGAAAGAAAAAAGGACGTGGTTGAGGGGAAAGTGTTTCGTCCTGGGCTTCTTAGCGGACTCGTCAGTAATGCAATCTAACTAGCTCTGCCTTAGATGCTAGAATGTCGGAAGGCATTTAAGGACTATATATGTACACAAATCGTTAACACATTAGATAGCAGTGGGAAGAGGTCCAATCGTCCTCTAACTGTCCATCTGTTGATGAGCATAGGAAGTAGCCGTCATATCGCTCCCTTGCTAGCGTATGAAGAATAAGACCTCGATCAAAGGATAAAGATATAAGGGTATCCTTAAAGTAGCATTGATCATTATTCAGGAACCACCTTTGGAATGCGGAAAATTCGGTGTTTGTAAAAATAAAAAATATCGAATTACACTTATTCAAATTGTATTTGTACGTGCATAACACAATGCTTATAACATGTGTACGTCAAATATTAGTAACGAGGCACCAAAAAATTTGTAGGACGCTTGTCTCGTCGTCTTATACTATTCCAGTATTTTCCCGCCAATAATAGTATCCCACTTCTACTGAATTAACGTTGCAAGAAATTACCCATAGTGCCACCGACGCGTTTACTGCGCATACTCATTAAAAAAAGTGTTACACAACCCCGTACCTATTTACGCACATGATTATACTATTATATATGATTATATTATTTTTTTTTAATTTATACTCTGTTTTTCATGAAATTTGTCTATTTATTCGTTCTTTTCTTCTTTGTTAAGGATCGAACAACTTTGTGTGTATCAATATTTAATTTAACAATAAAAAAGAATTATAATTTAAAAATATAGTTACGACACTGTTAAAATTCATAGTTCATGGTTCGCATGCCCAGCAAGTGTTCAACCGTGTTTTATCTGCCGGCGAGCATACATCAGTGGAAGATTTTTTATTCATCAGTATTATAAGAACCAGTATTGGTAAGACCAGTATTGTAAGAACTTTTAAAATTCTAGATCTTCTTTGTTACATCTTGATTTTATTAATTTCATTGTTTATATTGTCTATATTTTCATTTGTTTACGTATTATTTTGTAATCAGCCATAGCGTTCTCTTGTTTTTCTGCATAAACACGCACGCATTCTAAGCGGTTGGTAAAGATATTATAAAAATGAATTTACTTATTTTATATGTTAAACAAATTAAATGTATTTTTATTGTTTTAGTGGATTCCAATAAATCATGTCTAGCCATGATAGGCCGAGGGGTCGAGGAAGAGGAGACAGAAGACGCAGAGAAGATATTTCGCAATCTCATCGTTCTTCTCATGAGGCACCTAGTTTTTCTCAACAACAGAGATTACCACCTGGTAGTTCTTCGCAACCATCGTCAAATCCTTGGGAACGGAAACCAGGACAGTCTGCACGACCACCATACGTGAAACCGCCACAATCTACGGTGCATTAATAATCTATTCTTATATGTGCTGTGCTTACTATTTTAAATTTAGGGTATCCCATGAAGTTTAAAGAAATTTGAAATAGAAGATTCCTGAGGTGATTTTTAACATAATTTTGTTTGCTTCACAAGGAAAAGATCTCAACTGTACCAATTTGATTTTAATGACCATCTGTAGGATGATATAATACATATTTCTAATAATATGTATGAACCATTAGTCATAATTACTTGATAGTTTTAATCCATAACAATAATACCATACCAATAATCCATATTATTCATAACAAGAAATTAATGATGAATTTCTTTTTAATGCAACAGAAGTCTGATAAAGTGCCTGGTTATACATCAGAAGGTAGCATTGAAAAAGTATTGGGTAAGCTAAAAAATGCGTCGAATAATACATAAGAAAATATTTTTATATTGTTGAGTTATGTTGTATTTGCAGTTGAAAGTGCAAGTGCGAGTGGAAGCGGTGATACAGGAACATATGGGAGAGGAGCAATGCGTGGAAGTAGACACATAGTTCGAGAAATTAATACAAGGCCAGAAAATTTAGTGACCAAAAAAGGTTTGCAGATCTGTTAGGTGGAATTTATATATTCAACAATTTTTATAAACTAATTACCAAAAATATTACTACTTGTAGGAACAACTGGTCAGCCTATAAACCTACAAGCAAATTACTTTAAATTGTTGACCACGACTGACTGGTGTCTTTATCAATATAGAGTTGACTTTGCACCAGAAGAAGATCGCACGTTAGTGCGAAAAGGTTTACTTAGATTACATAAAGAAGAGATTGGAGCATACATTTTTGATGGAACCGTGCTTTATACATGCAAACGATTAAAGGATGTACGGTTTCTCACTAAAAAGTTCATTAAATAGGTTTTTAATAGGTTTTAAATATCCGGTATTTCCAATGTAACAAACTTTGTAATTTCAGAATTTTGAATTATATTCATCGCGAAAATCGGATGATGAAAAAATCCGAATCACTATACGTTTTGTTGGAGAAATGGTCAGAGGAGACCATCACTACCTTCAATTTTTCAATATAATCGTGAGGAAATGTCTGGAATTATTAAAGCTTCAACTTGTTGGACGCAATTATTACGACGCCCGGGCGAAAGTAAGTAAAATATAAACCCTTACTCTGATATATATTCCTACTCTATATACATATATTAGAGTAGAATTTTACAATATGTACATGTGATCATGATACAGATAGAAATTCGTGACTTTCGATTGGAACTCTGGCCAGGATATATGACTTCCATAAGACAACATGAGAATGATATACTCATGTGTAGTGAGATAGCGTATAAAATAATGCGTCAAGAAAGTCTTCTACATATTCTAAATGATTGTTACGAGGAGAGTTCTACAGGATATAAGGTAAAAGTGTTAATCGTAAAGAATGTTAACGATAATCTGTTCATATTGGATCGTTTTAATTTTTAGAAACTCTTTGAACAAAGAGTCTTAGGTACAACTGTTCTGACAGGTTACAATAACAACACGTATCGCATAACCGATATAGACTTTGAAACAACTCCAAAATCAACATTTCAATTACGAACCGGGGAACGTATATCGTATCAAGAATACTACAAAAAAAAATATCAAATTACAATACGTAACTTTTCGCAACCGTTGTTGGTTTCGAAAGTTAAACCAAGCGAGCGGCGTGCAAGCCAAACCGAACTGATATATTTGGTTCCTGAATTATGTCATGCAACAGGTGTATATATTTCTCTCCGAATTTCTAAGTTTAGGATAACTGTTGTATACCATAACGAAACATCACTGCTTGATTTAGGTATGACCGATGCGATGAGGGCGGATTTCCGTTTAATGCGGGCGTTGGCGGATCATGCTCGTGTAGCTCCCAAACCGCGTATAGATAAACTTATGGCGTTCAAACGAAGACTTGTGGGTGAACCTGCAATAGTTCAAGAACTTAAAGATTGGAACATGACACTTGATGATAACCTGGTTAATATACCAGCGCGTATATTACCACAAGAAGCGATAGTGCTTGGTAACAATAGGAAAGTTTCTTCCGGACAATTTGCAGATTGGACCCGTGATCTACAAAACAAAGTTATGTTCAATGCGATTCAATTACAAGATTGGGTTGTAATCTGCATGAACCGTATGAGACACGACGTCGAAGTAAGATGTCTGAAATTTTTCTAGCTACCCGTGTTGTTACCTCGGTATTGTAAATTTATTCATTGATTTTCTATGCAGAAATTTGTAGGAGTTCTACAAGAAGTGGCCCGTGCAATGGGCTGTCAATTTGCTACTCCCAGATACTTTGATCTTAATGACGACAGATCGAATACTTACACGAACGCCTTGGAAAAGATAATGAGCACTTCCAATCCAAAGCTACTCTATTGCGTCGTATCTAATACTAGAGAGGATCGATACTCTGCGATAAAGAAGAAATGCGTAGTTGATAGACCGGTCCCATCGCAAGTTTTTCTAGCGAAGAATCTGAATAAAAACACTAAATCGATTGCTACGAAGGTGGCTATTCAGTTAGTATGTAAATTGGGCGGTGCTCCGTGGTCTGTTGAATTGCCACCAATTGATTTAATGGTTGTCGGGTACGATGTGTGCCATGATCCCGCCGATAAGAGTCGTGACTACGGTGCTATGGTCGCGACGTTGGATAAAAATTTGACCAGATATTTTAGCGCTGTGAACGCACATACCTCCGGCGAAGAATTGTCGAACGAATTTTCCGTAAATTTGAGTAAAGCTCTGCATGCTTACCAGGAGTTGAACAAATCTCTGCCAACACATATTTTAATATATCGCGATGGTGTGGGAGAAGGTCAAATACCCTACGTCTACGAGCACGAAGTGGAACAAATTAAGTCGAAATTGCATGCTATTTATGGCAAGCAACCGTTGAAAATGGCATTTATAATAGTTACGAAACGTATAAACACTCGATTTTTCTATAATCAAAATAATCCAGTGCCGGGTACAATAGTTGATGACATTGTTACAAATCCAGTGAAATACGATTTCTATGTTATATCTCAGAGTGTGAGACAAGGTACAGTGTCGCCGTGCGCGTTCAATATTATCGCGGATACGACAGGCTGGAGAGCAGACCAGATACAAAGGATTACATATAAATTAACACATATGTATTATAATTGGAGCGGTACGGTCAAGGTGCCTGCACCATGTCAGTATGCTCACAAACTGGCATTTCTGGTGTCGCAATACATACGTCGTCCGCCAAGTAATCTAATGAACAATCTTTTATATTTTCTGTAATCTTTATATATTAACATTACATCATTATTTTTATATGACTACAGATACCTTTAACTATTAGTATTATGTGATAAAATGCGAAGTAATATTTAGTTTTTTATATAAAGTTTATTATAATGGACGTAAGTTCATTGACCTGACAAGTATCGTGTACCTGTTGTAGTTTTACTTCACAAGAGTTTGGAGTAAACTATAACTGTAACTATTTTCGTTAATTAATAATTATTGATTATAAATTGAGCATTAGAAAAAAGGATTGTTTGATTTGAAGTTTATTTTCGATTATATCTTTCATTATAACAGTTTTTTAATAAGAGTTTAGTTAAGTGGACAAATATATCTTTTGTAAAAACGAATAGTTGTTCTAATTTGAACCTTGTCTCATTGCAGATACAAGTAATGTTTAAATAATTTTAATTTCAAAGTTTATTTTACATACCGAATAGGGATGTTCGATTCCTAAAGCAAAGATTTCTTTAATAAAATCGATTCTCTTGAAGAATCTTCGTGTGACGTATCGATTCTGAAGATCGATCTTTTCGTCAAAAGAATCGAACGTCGAACACCCGTAGTTATTGTCAGATGGATGAAAGCGAGTTGAAATAAAGTTAGGTTAAGTACATTTAGAACGAAAACAATTCTCTTTATTGCAGACTCGTAGTAAAAAGGTAAGGTACCAGTTATAAATATAAAAATATATTTTTCATATATTTTGACAGGTACTTACAAAATTGGACTGTGACAATAGAATTTTCAGGATCTGTTTACTTTTTAGAGCAAAATGGGTGAACGGAAGGGTACAAATTTATATTACCCACCCGATTATGATCCAAGGGTTGGAGGACTGAATAAATTTCTGGGAATCCATTCGCTACGCAAGAGAGCAAGTAAAATAGACATGGGTATCCTTATTATCAGGTTTGAGATGCCATATGATATATGGTGCGATGGATGTGGCAATCACATAGGAATGGGTGTACGTTATAATGCGCAGAAAAAGAAGATTGGAATGTATTATAGTACACCTTTGTACCAGTTTCGCATGAAATGTCATCTGTGTGATAATCATTTTGAGATAAAAACCGACCCATCTGTAGGTTTTGCTAAAAACAAATAGTAAATCTATAGTCTAATTATTAATTGTACAAAGTCTTATCGATTAATCTTATTTCTTAGAAACTAGATTACGTGATAGTTAGTGGAGCAAGACGGCAAGAAAATAGGTGGGACCCTAAAGAAAATGAACAGATAGTCCCAGAGACCAAAGAAGTGTCTTGTAGACTTTACGATGATGCAATGTATAAGTTAGAGCATGGTATAGAAGACAAAAAAACAGCACAGTCGCGTGATTCCTCTTTAGAAAGTGCAATAGCACTTAACAAAGCTACATGGAAAGATGATTACGCTTCGAATTGTGAACTACGTTCTGCATTTCGAGTATGCTGTATTTAATTATCACACTTCTTTCAATCATTTTATTAAGCTGAAACCGATACGTTGAGGTGTTTAAAGTTTTTTAATATGTCTACTGTTTTAAACCGAACATACTGATTTTCGTCATAAATATGTAAAATCCGTAGTCTAGTTATATCATTTAGTGTTATAATATTGATGTTCAATTATTGATTTAAATTTACTGCATTTCAGTCGAAAAAAAAAGAGCTACAGGAAAAGCAAGCTATTGATCACAAGCTGCTCAAGGCAAGAGGGTTGAATATTGATTTGGTGAATGAACACGAAGATGATGTGAAGTTAGCAAAATTGTGGATGCACAAGAGAAGTATAGTAATTTGAGTAATACTCTGACAAAAGTAAATTTTCCCTGGTTATTACAATAGTTGTTTCATGTGTTACAGATGAAAAGAAGATTCCTTCGAAACGAATGGTTTCTGTCGGACGTCTGGTAGACAAGGTATGCACATTATCGCTATCGGCTCGAACACACAACATAAAGAAACGTAAAAATGAAATACTAAAGCTTCCGGAATTGAAGCCGCAACCATCGTCGTCGAAACCGACGACTAGCACATTGAGTACGTCGTTAGTCACTTACGACAGTTCCGATATGGACGAGTGATAGTATTATTTTAAGAATAAGTTACGTAATATATTGTAAATTATGTCTGTAATCAATACATCTGTAATTTACATCTGCCTGTAATTTATACTGTTCTGTTAACACGTTAAGCTCCACGCCGGTCCCTAGGGACTGGCGCTGAACTTTCCGTTCAGGCCTCGTCGGTCCCTACGGACCGGCGACAGATTTTTCGTTCTGCTATCGCGGCGCGCGTTACGTTACCCGACTGTTTATACTCTGATTCGTTTATCGGCGAGCGGCCCGGCAAGGCCCGCCTGACGGCTAACCGTGGCTTGAACGGAACGGCACAGAAATTTGGCGTGGCGCTTAACGTGTTAACCGTGTACAATATTTATAATTGCAGTAACAAATCCTATGTAAGGAAGAAAATGTATTGTATCTTTTTACATGATTTTATTTATAATAATAGATCTTACATTTTTTAATAGTTTACTTACCGAGTTTGTAGATTTTTTTATATTTATTCGAATTAGTTTTGTGTTCATATCTTTATACGCGATCTTAACTTTATACAAACTCGGAATTGTTTCATTTATGAATCAACCGTAGGCGTCTGCTCTATAATCGCGGTAGTTGCAGAAACTAATCTTTTCTTAACTACATGGATCTTTTTGTTTGAAAGACAAATAACATAACAATGGTCCGGATACTTTATGGATATCTTCTCGAAAGCATCGTTGCCTGGAAATCCCTTGGGATCGATTTTATTGGTCAGCGTGACTAGGCCCACAATAACGTTTGCAATCCTTTCATCATTTTCTAATTCACCTCCGGACTGAAACATCAAACAACATTAGTTAACATATTCCTTTTTCAATGTGTAATATTAACAAAATAATTACAGTTAATACTGCTCCATCCTTTTTCAAAACCAAATATCCAATTTGATTTGGTACACGTTCCAGCCACAGCATGGTTGTATCTTTAATTGTGAAAATTGCAAATAAGATATCTATTTGTTCATTTAACGAGGCTAGATAGCAAAGTACCAACGTTTGCACTTTATTATTTATTTAAGAAGGGTAACTTTCACTCTGTCGCATTCGAGAGTTTATATTTACGTTTACCGCATTGTTTCATTGGACAGACTATAATAATTTAATATTTTGTTAACCTTGAAACGACTAAACTACAGGCAATATTTCGATTATAGTAATATTTTTAGTTGGCAACGTTTTGTCATGAAAGTTGATCATAAAATTTAGGTGTGTTATTTTTTTTTATTTCTATATTACATGTTCAATCAAAAAATAAAGTACACATGACAATCGTCACAGTTGAATCATTCTGCGATCGAGGATTAACACGATCATTTGACAGTTGTCTACATTCTAACCTATTCGAAGATTTTAGCCGTGGACACGTAGCAAGTAACGATTCTTACGAATTTGTACACATCGACGAAGGGTCAGAGAAACGAATTAATTGTGTCACGGTTCACAACTTTGATTTCACTAAATCCAAAACAAGATCGATCGTCGAGCTGTCATAAGAATGAACTTATCTGTTTGTACAGAACGACTGGCGGCTCGTTCACGTCGGCAATGTAGAAATCTTTCGAAGAAATATAATACACCATTGAAACTTCAAACGGTAGACGAATTCGCGGGAAACAGATTCTATGAAAGATAATTAATTGCTATACTATATTCTAATTTATTTGGTAAGCGGGATATAACAAATATTACTTTCCTCTTTCAAAGAACTCAAATATTTTTCGGAGACTTTGCGCGCGGCTAGCCTTATTATAGTCATAATAGATGTCCAGCAGAACTTTTATATCTCGGGGTAGTTCTCATGGCTAGAATTACCTTAATGGCCCAATCAGATTAAGTCTTTGTCATTTTTTAACCGTTTTTATTAATTATTTTTACAACTACTTCCCATAACCTACATCCTTTCAACTAGACACTATTCCCTGTACTTATTGTTACCTATTTCTGATTGCAGGCGTACGTACTAGCGTTACCTAAATCTCCAGTCGACGAATCAACTAATCAGTTAACCAGCTCGTTCTTGATACTCCAGACTGGCGACGTAGCAGAGAACAGACGTATACAACGCGTGGGTGTGTTTTTTTTCAAAAAAAAAAAAAAACAAAAACCATACATAATGTTGCGGAACGTGTTTGCATGCGTCGCTGCAGAGACAGTTGCCGGTACGAGGGTTGACGCGAGATTAGAAGGGATTGCGCAGGCACGCTATCAGCGAGGGTGGCGCGTGCGCAGTGACTTCCCAGTGGTTCTCTGCGTTAGGCTGTTCGCGGTATCAGGTACGCGGTCATTCGTCGCGCGACTTTCGAGCCGCGCTTGTTGTTCGTTCGTGCCCGTTGCGACATGTCGGACCGTGTGTACACGCGAGTTTGAATCGTAGCCACGTGGTTTCCGTTTCACGAATACGTTGTCCCGATAAAAGCGTCTCGGACCTGTCGCGCGTTTACTCGATCGAAACGGCGTACGGGGGGAAGGGGGGATGCGCGCGCGCGCGCGCTCGCTGCATTTGCGAGGAAAATCTGTGTTTCGCTCGTGACGTTTCGCGCTGCGAAACCGTTCGGCGAATCGACGTAGAACTGGACCGGCGGATTCGAATCGGTGTCACCGTGAATCGAACAAACGTGTCGTCGAGCGCGATGAAACGCACTGTTCGTCGCTCGAACGCCGTGCAACTTGTCGCAGCGAGATGTTACTCGGCGTCGTCATGGTAACGTCGCGCGGGTAACCGGATACTTTCTACTCGTTCGAATTCGCGCGATGTCGTCCCTCGTCGTGTCCACGTTCCCGCGACAGTTTCATTAACGGTCGCGTGTACCGATCGCGCAACACGGGGCACGCTGCTGCCCGCGTTACGTTCACGGTGCGGTCTCGCGACGGACGTTGTTCTCAGTGCACGGAATATCGGGTTTCCGAGGGAAGTGCGAAATGTGACTGGATCCACGTTCCTGCTGAGCTGTCATTGGCGATCCGGCCAGCGGACGGACCAACGCCACGCTGCTATGTCCAGGAGGAAGCAGGCGAAACCGCGATCTCTCAAACGTGAGTAACACTCTCGAATTTACCGTTTCTTTCACTGTTTGCGCGACGACCAGTGCCGTATCGAGGCCTTCCACGAATCTAAGTATTTCGAAGATTTTAATATGCGGATTGTCACGTTTCCATTGTTCTTTTAATATCGTCGTCGTGTAAAAGTTGTAACATTTAGAACATTCCAGTGGAGCCCACTGGCAACGATATCTTGTTAGTTGATACAGTACAGTAAGCAGAATGATCGCGTCTAGGTTAGCTGTAACTGGACAGTTCAAATCGATGAATTCTTTCCTAAATTGTAGCATCGACGGGTTTGTTTAACTATTTCATTACATTTTATCGCCGACTCGATTTTATCGGTACCGCGTTCAGGAGATCCGCTCAACGGCGTCGCTTGCGGTGTAACTTCGAGGAACTTCTAAATTGGCGCGCAATAGCCATCGGCCATGACACTTTTATTGGAATTTCGAATTCGCGCGCGTTACAGATTATTCGAAAATGAAATGCAAGGATTCGAGCGCGCTACAAACAATTTGCAACGAAAATGCAAGGAT
>CM052092.1:986390-999207 GCA_028453745.1 Agapostemon virescens
CCGATTCTTAAGTAGCCTCGAGAGGAATCGCCGCGAGAGACTCTTAACACGTTGAATGCCACGCGAATTTTGCATGCTTCGAACAAGTTTCATTTATAGAAATGATCAGTGTTATTGAACAAAATTGTTAGTTACTAAAAACTAAAGCCTACACCTCGTACTATAATCTGGTTAATTTTGACAGTATTGCGTTAATGGTCAATGCTGTTAATTTATTGATAACCGTTCTTAACACTTTAACTGCCCAACTAACGACCTCAAAAATTCCACAAAATCAAAGTAATTTATTTAACGAAACAACAATTGGAAACTTAACCCTCTTAGCACTCCAATGGCTCCTCTGAGGAGACACTAAAAATTGTCAGACTATTATGCAAAACAATTTTTACATTGCAATGTTTGTATTTAAGAAGCTAGTAAAAATGGAAGTGTTGCTCGTACAATTAATAGTAACAAATTTGATATGCACGAGAGGAAACGACCACGTACAATGGAATTATTGGAGGACAGAAAAATGTCTCGAGTTAGAAATTAAAATTGCTGGGAGTGCAAATGGTTAAAATGTATGACACAATGCTATCCTTCAACCTTTTTCTATTCTCCAGATCTCAACTAAATTTAGTGCAACGAATATATTAATGTAGAAATTTATTTTTAACCCTTAGCGCTCCAATGGCGCCTCTGAGGCGACATTAAAAATGAGATACAGAAGACGATTTCTGGGGTTTGGAATTGGAGCGCAAAGGGTTAACATTAGAACCATCGAGCACTAAACTCAATATATCCTGCTTTATAATAACGACAAGACTACATTCGTTCAGAATTCTTGCAATATTCCCGCGCAATTTTCCCGCGCGCTTCGTTGCGAAGTGTTCGCAGAAACGTTTCTTTGATTTCACTAACCAAGAAAGGAGAAGTTACAAATCATTTCCATCTGCACTTCTAACATTGAATGGTAGTTTCAGGACTTAAGTATTCCTTTACTGTTATTTAAAATAATTTATACATCGCTATGTTTGCATTTACGAAGTCAGTAAAAACTGTAATGTTACACTTACGAGTAATAGTAATAAATTTTATATTCATGAAAAGAAGTGAACCATGTACAGTGGAACTGTTTTAGGTAAAAGATATATTTTGATTTTGGAATTAAAATTGCTTGGAGTGCTAAGGTTTAAAACTTGGCCAAATAATTCTGTCACCCATATATGGTTGACATGGCAGTCAAAGTGTTAAACGATGTAACAGTGCCGGTCACCGGTGACCCCCGTGGCACTCAACGTGTTAAACGGATTCGATCGTCGTTCACCTTTGACCATTGCCCACGATATTGTCGAGCTCAAGGAAATTTTCCAAGAAAATTCTCTTAGACAATTTCTTCTCCTTTTTCTTTTCTTATCGTTCACACGCTAGAGCATTCGGCGTATGTTTTAGACATCGCCGAACACATCGCAGAGTTTGTCAGTCGCAGACACATCCTCGAATCCGCTTGAAACAATAGCCCACGCTAGATCATTTACCAACCATGGTTACACCACAGTTATACACTTACACACTTACACACACACACATACACTCGCCGCTTAACCTTGCAACCTCTATAGCAACGTATATATAGTCCCGTGGCGATGGAACGAGGTAAGAGACTCAATTAGCAATAGCCGATCCCGCGAGTATGAACTGCCACTACGTAGGACACGAGTTCTCATTAGTGCACAAGCATTCACGTATGGTCTGCTAGTCCCGTTTAGCTGCGGCGCGGTCTCGATAGCCCTGGAAAAAATCAGCAACTGTTCACAGAAGATTCTCGACAAAGTCGAACTTTCAACCGTCTCCTGTTTCAAGGGCTAGGATGCGTCAAGACTGCGCTGCGATCCTTTTAGCATCCGAGGGAGGCTACGTTCGCGTCGGGGCCGAGACGAAAGCAACTCGACGAACCTGTGCAAAGTGCAAAAGGTTAATAGGACTTTCAATAATCTTGTCGTAACAAAATGAAGCTTAAAAATTGCTGTTAGATTGTAACTTTTAATGAAATTGTTAGTCACCGTTACCGAGGTTACCAACGTTGCCCAATTGATTCGCAATAAGAATGGCTGTCAACGTTGAGAGACCCATTTAAAAGTTTTCAGTCACAAGCCATGGACCTTGAAGAATCCTAAAACAATGGCCGGTCAGTAAAGTGTTAACAATACAGTAATAGTAGAGTAATAAACAGTACAGTAATAAAGTGTTTCTCGGTCCGATCGTCTCGTAAGCTCCGTCGTGAACGTAGCCTGATCTCCTGCCGATCACGATAATCTCGATCACGAAGAGACAGCGGGTGTCTCTCGGTAGAGCGACCGCTGACAATGTCGATGTCGGATTAGCCAAAGGACAAAACCCCCCGTAGGAGTCCCGTAAACGCTGCCAGAGCTGCGACACTGTTCGGGACACTTAGAGGAATTAGAGGCCTACCGAATCCCCTTGTACATAAATCACGTGCTTCAAGTATGAATTCAAGCTCTGCCGTTCTCGTGGCGGCGCGAGTGCCGCTGCCCACCGCCTCGAATATCGATTCGATTAACGCGTTCCATACGATTACCGGTATTCGACAGACCGCAGACGAGGGAGCCGACGTCCACGTCCTCGGGAACCTCTCGACTTACGGTCACTTCGGACACGTCCGCCCTGGCGACCGCCCTGCAGTCGGCCCTGAACGGAAGAACGGCGCCCACAAGGTCGCAAAGCCAACCTGTCGACCTGGCGGTGCCGCCGAACGCTCAACAGACGCACGTGCCGCACGCCTGGCACAGCCAACCGGCCGCTTTCCGGAGAGGAGAGTTCAGAAGCGGGTGAGTCTCTCCCTCTCGCGTTACTCTTCAAACGCCACTCGGCGTCGCTCTTCAAAAGATACACCGTCTCGAGCAGAAAGTGCCCATGGTAAGAATTCCTTCGCAATCCACAAGCGCGTCGTTAGGACACTATAAATCCGTAAGACGGAGGCTGGTACTCGCGCTGTCCCGAAAAACAAACAATCGTGAATTAAACATTTGTCTTATCTGCGGAATGACTTTGTTCAAAAACTTACCTCAACGCATCGTTGACCGGCGATTTTTCTCAGGATTTATCTCATGTCGCCGGCTATTATTTCGTAATTTCGGAAGCGAAGCAATTAAACTATAAATCCGTGCTAGTAGGCTGGTCCTCGCACGGTCCTAGAAAACAAACAATCGTGAATTAAACATTTGTCTTCTGTGCGAAACCACTTTATTCAAAAACTTACCTCAACGCATCGTTGACCGGCGATTTTACTCAGGATCGGTCTCATGTCGCCGGCTATTATTTCGTAATTTCGGTAGCGAAGCTATATAAATTAACTTCGACATATTCTTCGCTGTTGCGGTCTGTCATGGTTGAAACTGTTGAAATAAAGCAATGTATGCTGGTTTATGCTTTCATTCACAAGAAATATTGAGTCTCCTTTTTCAGAAAAACTTAATTTACTTCTTCTCCGATACATTTGCACAGTAGATAGAAACAAAACAAAAATGACAACAATTTTGTACAGAGACACACGTGCTCTATACAACACGCACACGTGTTACTTATTTGACAGCTCGCGGAAGAAAAAGGAACAAGCGCTACGTGACCTATTATATTTACGTTTAGTGCTAAACACAATGTAATTGAATTTGATATGCAGAGATGGCGCAATCAGCCTGAAAATTGTGGGCACAGTACTCGCGTGGAACGCTTAAAACCTTGTGCTGCCACTAGCCTCGGGTCCAGTGTTAGTGGATCCGGCTTAATTTCTACACGGGTAAAGGTTGGTTCTCAAAGAAGATAGCGCGAGTTATAACAATAACAATAACGCTTTATTCTACAAGTCACTTCAACGCGTGTATAAGTTCCTTTTACTCCAACGCTAACGAAACGTAAGTCATGAGACAATCGTACGTCTATATCGGTCAACGGTTCAGAGAAGAAGGACGCACCAGGGAAAAACGCGAGAACGCCATGGTCATGGCCGTACAAGACACGCATGCGCATTGACGAACCATGCATCTATGTGGCCCATACTCTATGGCCAACCGCCACAATATCTCCAACAGAAACTTTTTCTTTTTTGATAGTAAAGGAGACGGAACTCGACGGGTTTTTATTAGCGATTGTGATATACCGAACAGCATATTCTATGCTCTCTGAGAACGCACTTACCCAACGATGCTGATGTGAGGAAAAAGCGCATCGATAACGAGTTTATTCATGACCGGTCGGCAACGTTTGGGCACAAGGACACGAATTGACTCGTGACCGGTCAACGATGCGTTAAAATCATTTCGACCGCATCGCACTCGAGTTTGAAGATCCCGGACGGTTTCCATCGGTCTCTCCTACGGTGTTTCGAGGTTTCCCAACCGATTCGCGTTCCCCTGAAAAAGAGCACGAGTAAGAACCGTCACTGATTATAATCAGCAAAACTATTGCGTACAAAGTATATACTTGGGCATGTTTTAAAACTTTGACAGTCATTTAACACTATTTAGAAGCATCAAATATTATAAATATCGATACTGATATGTTCAGGAACCCACCCTCTATCTTTTAAGCCAATATTAACCTATCTGACGTTTTTAGTTTCTGTGTAATACTCGGTTTTTGCTCAAAATCGAAAGGCACGCTCTACAAGGATCACCCAGTGGGTATTAAAAGGCAAAATTCGTGTTGAACAGTTGTTGTATGCGAAGGTGTCACGTCGGTGATAGTGTACTGGATTGTCACTGAGCTCCTTGGTTCGCGTAATAATTACACGATTGTATTTGGTTGCGGGTTTTCTTTATTTTCACTTCGTATAACGTTCGCAATTTCTATGTTCGATTTCTGTTCTGTTCGTAGTGATGGGCACCATCGACTAAAAACTATCGACTAAATCGATAGTAGCCAACTACTATTTTCAGTCGACTGATTTTTTAAACTATCGACTGAATTTAGTAGCGGTTTCGTTACTATTTTCAGTCGACTGTTTCACACGTCGCCATCTTGAAATTTCAAATGTCAATGTCGCACGATGAAACGAAAAGATTATGACAGGACGTGCACATATGCAAGTAATGAAATATGTAATAGATATTTCAATACTTTAATTCCTATTGATCTATTCCTTTGACCAAGAATTGACTTTAGTTGGACTTGTAAACAGAGTTTCTTTTTATGGCCGGTAGCATTCCTATTCATTAACGATTTACATTTTCATGTATAAAAAGTTAAACAATGTTATACTGTAGCAGCAACACTTATTGGAGAATAAAAAGAATATTTCAAAAACGAAGCAAATTATACCTCGCATATAACCTATAATTGATTTTGACACAAAAATTTTTTAAATGCTAATAATAAATAGCTTACAGTAAGTGGAAATGTTAGTAATTGTTAAAATAAAAAACTTGTTCATACCTTGTATTTTTGGAATTTAAATTATGGAGTAAGAAATTTATAAAAATAATGGTGAATTCAGATTCCTGCAGCACAGTCTGGTATATTTACTCCAATTTACTCTTACTGTGTCTATAATACTGAGTGAGCACTGCAGTACAGTGCTGTAAGAGTGAGTGAGAAATGAGATCTATACGTAGGCATAGACTATATCCCGCAATCTAGACGTAACCACTAAAAACTATCGATTAAATATTCGATAGTATGTAGTAACTAAATAGTAATTAGTCGATAGTTGAATGTAGTCGATAATGCCCATCACTATCTGTTCGCGATGTCTGTATTCGTCTGTTTGCGATTTCTTGTTCGTGTTGTCTCTGAGATCTAGTACGCGTTTTTCTGAGTTCTCTGTGTGATCTGATAATTCTTGTTGCATTCTGTCTGCCATCACCTCGGTTTTATCGTGGTTGGTTGAGGGTAGTTTTTGGTGGAGGAATGAAGGAGCGGGCTTGAGAGGTTATATCTGAAGGAGTAGGAAATTGTCAGTGCTTGGCGAAGTATATCTGAAGGAATAGGAAATGGTGTCAATGCGGAATTAACGTGGTTTATTGCAGGGTTTTTCTGCGTGTCTTCACGTGCGTTGCACGTGGGTCATCAGAGTCAAAATTGTCCGCGTGCGGCGCGGTCGTAATTCGCGCCTTCTACCTGCCCTTTTATTGTAGGACTTACAAATTTCTGAATGAGAGGTTAGGTACGGACAACCTTCGGTGTTGTCGTCGCAACAACAGTGTTATCTGATCGACCGCTGGTTGCTAACTTTTTAACCAATCGTTCCCCTCCGTGGAAATGTTTAGTAAAAGACGAAAGATTAATATTGCAACTTTTTCAGGTACAGCTCGTTCAACAAGCGTTCAGAGCCGGAGGGCGACGACCCCTGGAGCTGCGTGGTGTCCGTGTCGGATCGAGGAGGAATCCCACGACCCCGTAGCAGCGAATCGCGGAAGGAACCGCCGAATCTTCGTGGATCCAGCGATCTGACGAGTCAACGATCGGATGGCAGGCAACCGGGACAGGAAGGGACGGGGCAGACCGTCGGACCGCGGCAAGAGTCCTCGAGACAGACCAGCGAGGACATGTCCTGGGAGTTCACGATAAACGAGGCGCCGATCGCGAGATTAGAGTCGTTGGACGAGCTCGATCAGGACCACGGCAGTTAAGGGCAACGATCTCGCCACGTTCCGAAGATATCTCACGGCGAGACGCGAACAGAAGCGGCGGCGGCAGCGTCGAGCGACCGATCGTCGTCGTTGTCGTCGTCGTTGTCGTCGTCGTTGTCGCATTCGAATGGCTGTGGACTCCTTCCGTTTCCCTTCGAAGGATCCAGCGAACACGCCGGGACGTCCGACGAGCACGCCGAGCGATTTTCTTCCGAGGATTCGCGAGTCGTTCTCCTGACAACCGTTTTATTTCTACACTTGCATTCGGTCGGTTCGAGGGCGTACTCGTGCCACGCGGCACGCGGACCCGACGCGTTTTATACTTCTTCCTAGCATCGACGTCTCTTCAATTCGATTTCCCAGAGACGAAAGCCATGGTTTTTCCGCTGTTTTTCTGTCGCCTTTCGTTCTAGACGCGCGGATAGCACGTCCGTTTCTTTCCTGTCCGAGTCGAACGACCCGCAGATCGTTCGACGAGAATTCGTTCAGACTCGTGGCAAAGCGAAGGCTGATATCGAGACGGCGCATCGCTTTTACAAATCGTTTGCCGACCACCGTTTGTTCGAACCAGTGCCCGATCAGCAAAACTTCGGTGTGTTCACTTGACCGTACAAAAATGTACTTTTAGCGAGTACTCGGACTTTAGCGAGTTCGGGGTAGATCTCCGGAAGAAAATCGGCCGGCGATCGTCGCAGCGACGGGGACGTAAGTTTAAGGAGCGAGAAGACGTGGGGGAGAACGGCGCGGACGGAAAGCGGAGAGAAAGAAGGAAAGAAATCATGGTTGCGGTATGGTTGCTCGGGGGAGAAATGGTTCGCCGTTACGATCTCGCCAGGGAGAAACGGATTGCCTTGGAGTCGTATCCGCGGCTTCGCGTCGATGCTCTCTACCCTTTGAGGGATTTTTTAATCGACGAACCGACACACGCCCGCGCTCGCACACGTGCTCGATAAATATTCCCCTCGGGGCACACACAGGCCGAGGCACACACACACACACACACATGCGCGCGTACACGCGACAAACATACACGGACACGGAGAGGCGAACACACACGTTACGAACAAGGGGATAAATCGTCTTTTCGTTTCCGAGAGGCTTTCGTCGCTCGCGAGACAACGCGAGACCGGACGAAACGCT
Source organism: Agapostemon virescens (assembly GCA_028453745.1). Taxonomy (NCBI): domain Eukaryota; kingdom Metazoa; phylum Arthropoda; class Insecta; order Hymenoptera; family Halictidae; genus Agapostemon; species Agapostemon virescens. The sequence continues at coordinate 994,160 of CM052092.1, forward strand.
GGCGTGGGAGGAGAATTTCTAATAAATATAATATGAAAGTACAAGGAGGCGGCGGAGGGTGGATCGATTTGTTAACGGGGAGCGAAGTTCCGAGTGAGAGATAGAGAGAATGACGGTGGGGTGGGGGGACAATGGGAAATTATCGCGTAGAGAGAAGAGAAGAGAGAACCGAAGCTCGCGGAATTTGTAAAATTCTCGAGCACTTATATCGCGTCACGGTGAGACCGCGTAGTTATTGAAATTATTAAGGAAATTATATCGACTGAGAGCACCTTCGTTTTTTTAATGCTTATAGGCGACGTGTTTCGTGGGCGAGAGAGAAGATAGCGATCGGGGGAGAATGAGAGAGAGAGAGAGAGAGAGAGAGAATGAGAATCGAAGAAGGGCATTGCCAGATCGCGAGAGAAAACGGGTTCGGAGGTTCGTGAACCGCGAGAAACGATATTCCGTGTGCCACCTTGATCGCGCGTTGAGATACGGTCGCAATGTCCTTTATACAGACACGCCGGCAAGCCGCAGAGATGAATCAAGACGAGAGAGAGAGAACAGCCAACGACAAAACGGAATAAGAGGGTACACAGAGAAAAAACACACGGAGGTTAATAGAAATTCGGAAACACGCGAGGCGAGGGAGAACCGCTATTCGGGAAATAATTACGGCGAGAATTTAGATGATTACCGATATTCTTACTATTATTATTGTTATATTATTATGATTACTACCGATTATTACCGATTATTATTGCATCGTATATGATTATTATCCGCCATAAAACAAAGTAGGGAAGAAACGCAAGCGCGCGCGACGAGGAGAAATGAGGCCGGGTGAAAATAGAAGTTTAATGAAATATCCTTGTTCGGTATTTCGAGAAAAACGTGGGAGAAAAACGAGAAAAAACAGATGGGTAAAACGATTGCCTGCGCAATAAACGATTATTATAAATAACTATACATATTATACATAAATAAAAATGCGTGCGTGCGTGCGTGTACGCGCGAGACAACACGCATTGTCGCGCGTCCCCGCGCGTTGTAACAAATTTTTTACAAAGCATCTCTCGAACTTTCATTGTATCGCGTATATTTGCTCCTAAGGCGTACCGTTGGTTTCTCTTCCTCTCTTTTCGTTCTCGAACACCTCCCGAGTTTACTTTCTTTCACCCACCCGAGAAAAACGCGATCTATATCACGCAGTGATACAAGGGTGACACGCGGCGATCGACGATCCACGGACGATCGCGCTCGACCGCGATCCATGATCGAACGGCGTCCGGTTATCATCTTGTTGAAAGGAAAACCACTGTTACACGTTTAACCCCTTCCCGTACTTTAGCGACTCAGACTCGCGATGAAGATTTTTGCCCAAACATAAATATCGCGACCAGATACTTGGGGCAAACATAAATATCACGAGTCTGAGTCGCGAACAGATACTATATAACAGGTATTGCGGGCATCTACATTTCGGATCGTATTGCGACTGTTTACAAACATCAGTCTGGTCTGTTTAGCGCGCGTTGATGCGGACAGCTCGGGTCCCCGAGTTTCGTCGAGCTAAATGGCACGGGAAGGGGTTAAAAGAAACGACGAGGACGAGAACGAAAAAATTGGATTCTCGGATCGATGGGAGAAAAGAAGCGCCTCGATCGCGGACCGATCGATCGCCGGTCTATTCGTTCTTTGCTCAGTATTTTAGGCTGTAAATGATACCGATACATTCGATGTAACGATTAAACGACTTCGTAGTTACTTTTTTGCGACGAGAGGAAACAGCGGCGCAGCGCTACCGAGAATCAGCTTTTTAATTACAAGATAGAGATGGTTATCTTTGATTATTACTTACCAAGTAGTACACGCAGCACACGTGGATTTTCGCACCTAGGTACACGGCGAAACGGTACGGATTTATTCGCGGATGTCCTTCAACGCGGACGTTCGAGACACGGTCCAAAAGAGTAGGGGGGGAGGGGAGGGGCAGCAGTGATTTGCGAAAGATTAGAGAGCCTTGTGTTCCTTTTTTCTTTGACACATACATACGACCAAATAGCGATATTATAGTATCTTTCTTACGATCCAGCATCGAGAGATCCGTTCGATTCCGAACGTCGCTGCCGAATCTTCGGAGTTCACGATTCGTCCGACGCGACAGAACCGTCACTGCTGTTCTCGAATATTACCAACGTTCGCGTGCCAACGAGGACGCGACGAGTTCGATACGAGATTTTCCAACGGGAGAAACGATCAGATCGGTCAAACGAGAATTCTCCGGGAGCTCGATTGCGCGAGTCTGCGTTCGGAGGAACCCGGCCGACCGTCGATCATCGTCGACACTCATAGATCCTAATAATCGCGTCCGCAAGTCTGTAATCGAGCTAAAATGTAACAACGAATTACGCAGATTCGAAGGAAAGTATTTCGCTTTTTAATCGTCGCACCGGCTCATTTCCGAATCGAGAAGACGAGGAGCGGGTCCTCTCCGATCGAGACTCGCGCCGAACGTTCTCGAGATTAGATCAACGCTTTATCCAGCGGCAGCCGTCCGCCCCATTGCTCCCTCGGAGATCGAACACGACTCCAGGATCTCTCGATCGTTCGGCAACTTCCTGCAACATCGTTATTCAATTCTGTATAATACTTTTCCGAATCACCATTTTGTAAGACCGCGAAATCGCGACGAGTAAAACGGAACGAGGGGATGTCGCGCGTCTCGCGTATCGAACGACATCGGTGAGGAAAGAAGAAGATCGTCGACGAGACTTCCGGTAGCTAAAGCGTTGATCTTTCGATCGAGCGAACTCGTCGCGGACCTGAAAGTCCTCGCACGAATGGCTCGGAGCATCTCGACTAACAATTCCGGGACGAACGAACCGAAAGGGGAGAAGAAGGGCAAGAGTTCAGGAAGAACGAAAAATCAAGGAAATAACGAGCGACCCTCGCGACCGTCATCGACGACTTGCGTCCACCGTTGGCCGGAAGTCCTCGCGGCTGTTCCGCCTGGCCCGGTGATAGAGACGAGCTTCGTTCGAATAATCGTTAATTAACTTAGAGAAAAGTCGCAGTAGCCGTTTCGTGGAGACATTAGCTTCGAGAATCCGATATCCGAACACGATTCGACCGAGATCGAGGCGGCGCCGTGGTTTCGGCCGACGGTGCACGTACATACATGCGCATACACACATAATGTATCCGTTTTTATCGAAGCTGCCTCTCGCTTATCAATTCTACCGCGGAATCGACCGAGGAGAGGGAGAGATTGTGAGAGAGTGAGAAACGGTGTGCGAGACACGTTCCGAAGGCTGTTGTTCGAGGTAGATTCGTGCCAGGACCGAGATTACGTGGTCACGACCAGGCTGTGCGACGAGATTCCATAGATTGCGATCCTCCAGAGGCTGTGTTCATCGATCCTCGTTCTCGTCCAAGCCGGAACAAGCTGTCGTCGCAACGACGAAGTCCTTGCGTTCGAACGTCGACGAGCAATTCGGACAAAGTCAACGGCGTTCGTTAAGACTCGCGAAATCGACGTTCATTTCGACCGTACCTTCCGACTAACCCGTCGCACTCGACGCGATTTCAACCCCTTGTCATATTATGACGAGTCAGACTCGTGTTGGAAATTTTAAATAGAGTCTAACAGTCTAACTTTTAAACGAAATCAAATGTTGTTAATTTATAACAATTATTTAAGCATCGTAGTATATGTAGCAGTATAAATAATATAAATTATCTTTTCCCTTCTGCAACATTTTTAAGGATGAAACTGTTATAATAACTTTAGCTACAAAGAAAATGGTAGGGCAAGGGGTTAATTCTCCTTGAAACGAAATAATATATTCTAGTTGGTTTCGCGTAGATTTGTTGGAGAATAATATAGGCACACGACGGTAAATTATTTAATTATGTTCTTTTGGAAGCAAATTCTAAACGGTGCGACTGTAAATTAACACGAAATGCAAAGGGTTAATTTCAAAATCGAGAGATTCGTTCAGCTGGTACAGTTCCATTACTTTTGGGTTTCTATCGATTTCTTAAATGCAAGCAGACCGATGTAAATGTTTCAAACGATAGTATGGTAATTTTTATCGAGGCCTCGAAGTCGCCGCTCGACGCGATTTCAACCCCTTGCTCGCGCGATATAGATTCTGAATGGAGTCTAAAGAAGGTGTTGTTAATTCCCCTTGAATCGAAATAATATATTCTATTTGGTTTCGCGTACATTTGTGGGAGAATAATATAAGCATACGACGGTAAATTATTTAATTGTTTTCTTTTAGAAAGAAATTCTAAACGGTGCCAATTCCAAACGTAATGCGGAGGGTTAATTTTAAAATCGAGAGATTCGTTCAGCTGGTACAGTTCCATTACTTTTGGGTTTCTATCGATTTCTTAAATGCAAGCAGACCGATATAAATGTTGTTTTAAACAATAGCATTTTTATCGAGACCTCGAAGTCGCCGCTCGAAGCGATTTCAACCCCTTGCTCGCGCGATATAGATTCTGAATGGAGTCTAAAGAAGGTGTTGATAATTCCCCTTGAATTGAAATAATATATTCTATTTGGTTTCGCGTAGATTCGTTGGAGAATAATATAGACACACGACGGTAAATTATTTCATTTTCTTTTAGAAGGAAATTCTAAACTTTGCGACTGTAAAATAAAACGTAATGCAAAGGGTTAATTTCAAAATCTAGAGATTCGTTCAGCTGGTACAGTTCCATTACTTTTGCGTTACTGTCGATTTCTTAAATGCAAGCAGACCGATGTAAATGTTATTTCAAACGATAGCATTTTTATCGAGGCCTCGAATTCGCAGCTCGAGTGAGCCGGGTTAATCGCGAATAGATTTTGGAAGAATTGTTTCGAGGATCGTTCGAACGTGCGGAAGACGAGAAAGAGGAAAGATCGAGGATCGCTCGTACAGGAATCGCGTCTTTCGTTTGTAAAGCGGTTGCGAGGCTATTGACGCGGGATGAGATTACGGTGTGAACAAGGCGGAATAAATGGAGGGAAGATGTAACGAAATCCTAACCCGCGGTAGATGAATTTACTC
>CM052092.1:1004207-1032624 GCA_028453745.1 Agapostemon virescens
CAAAGAATTCGGGAAGCGAAACAAATCGAACGAGATCTCTGTTCACCATTTTGCTATAATAAAAAGCTCGATTTTTCTACGAAGACGAATTACAGAAATACGGCTGAACCAACGTACGCGGTTTCATCGTTCCCAACGTAAGTATCCAAATTATTAATAATGGTACAAATCAGTGATTCGTGGCAGACATGTTTCGGTATTGCGTTTTTCGGTACTTAACTCTTGAAACTCGAGCGGTGCCTCTGAGGCGCCACGAAAAATCGTCACGCTATTATTTAAAACAATTTCAACATTGCTATCTGTATGTCTAAGAAATTGATCAATAATTTAAGGATTGCAAGGACGATTAACAGTTAAGAAACTCTATACACATAAAGTAAAATAATTCATGTAAAATGAAAATATCCTAAATTAGAAGCAATGCTTTGGCTTTTCGGTATTTATCAACTCTTGAAACTCGATTGGTGACTCTGAGGCGCCACGAAAAATCGTCACACTATTATTTAAAACAATTTCAACATTTCTTTAACATCTTTATATCTAAGAAATTGATCAAAATTTAAAGATTGCAAGGACGATTAACAGTTAAGAAACTCCACACACACACATAAAGTAAAATAATTCATGTAAAATGAAAATATCCTAAATCAGAAGCAATGCTTTGGCTTTCCGGTTAAAACAGCTTCTAGTACAAAGGATTAACCCTTAGCACTCCATTGGCTCCCTGAGGCGACACTGAAAAATATCAGACAATTATTCAAAACAATTTGTACATTGCAAATGTTTGTAATTAAGAAGTTAGTAAAAATTGAAGCATTTCCGTACGATTAACAGTAACAAATTTGATATGCACGAAAGGAAATGAACAAAGGGTTAATGTTTAATAAATTGAACTCAGAGTTCCTAAAAGTTCGGTCGGTATCAATTACCTAACGAGTTCAGCGTTTCTCCATGAATGGCGGCGCTATCTCTCGAAGCAGGCGTGCACATGGTGCCACCTCCTTTCGGCCAATATTCCATGCGGCTCCTAATAACTTCAGAGTCAGTTTTATATTAGGAACACATGATAGGCACAGAAGCTTTAAATAACAATGAATTCAGCAACTCTACGCGAACATGAAATAGCCGGCTATATTCCGCCTCGAAATACAATCTGGCCAACAAACCAACTGACGAAAACGTACACGAGATATTTTATTATTTAAAATTGAATGCCTACCAATTATTTTTTAACAGCATAGCTACAGCGACGATAAATTATTTAACGTGGGCTATATAAATCGTTTACTTTCTAATTCTTCAAAGTTAATCGATATTAAATACTTCAATGTTGGTATGTCGTCATAGTCACTGTGTTTGTTTGTCACGTTTTGAGTTGTGTTGCAGTTACAATTTTCTATTGGAAAACACCGGAAGCATATTCGTGAAAAATTGTGTCGATTGATTAGTTAATTGTGAGAAATGGCAGACGATGATTTTGATGGGGACGAGTGAGTAATTAATTAAATTTAATAGAGTAACCAAGTGTTCATGAAATTCATAACCTGTAGTCGATAGCATTGTGCTGTTATTTACGTTGTTTCTTTTATAAAATTACAGAGTCGCAGACGACTTTGACGATGTTGATGATGATGACAATATTGAACTGGAACCTCAAGAAGAAGATGGAGAAAATATAGAGCTGTTACCAGCTGGAGAAGCTACCGGTGGTGTACAAAAATCTAAACGTATTACTACTAAATACATGACAAAGTAAGTTATTTTAGAATTGTTCTCACACTAATGTAATATAAATATAACTTACACAGGAGTAATAACTATTCGTTTACAGGTATGAACGAGCCAGGGTGTTAGGGACCAGAGCATTACAAATAGCCATGTGTGCTCCGGTCATGGTAGAATTAGAAGGAGAGACAGATCCGCTACAGATTGCTATGAAAGAATTGAAACAGAGGAAAATTCCAATAGTTATTAGACGATATTTGCCTGACAACAGCTACGAAGACTGGGGCATAGATGAATTAATTATTATAGATCATTAAGCTCTCGGCGGTCTTGTATATTTCAATTTAAGGTAATTTAAGAGGCTTTGGAATTTATTGTGTCAATAATATTTCCATTACCGTGTAAGCGTATACTTGTACAAAAAATAAAAAATGAATAAACTGTATGAAATTAATTATATCAACGGATCAAAGTTTTCATGGTTATTTGTTAGGTTAGAAAATGTCATACTACCTTCAAGTACAATACTTTAAGAAAATTACTTTAAAATACTTTAAGAAAATACGCGATATGTCTCCAAAGAACCAGTGAAATGACAAAAAGAATCCTCGGAAATGTATAAATCGTGTTATAAGCTTCATGGGACCACTTATACAAGGTGTCTTGTAAAGTTGCAAGAAATTTGATACTTTGTTTTCGAGTTATTAAAGCAAAACGTGGATCTACCAGAGCGCGGCTATAGCGAACAAATTCAGTCTTAAAATCGCGAATTGGCAAAGGAAAATGGTACATAAAAATACCTCAGGAATCTTTCGTATCAAATTTCTTTGAATTTTACAAGACACCCTGTATGATGTCGGTGTATCGAAAACGGTGTCAAATATTCTGATTTCTAATTTGCGGTGCGCAACAAGTTCAACGATCTCAATCATTCATTTGCATAAATTATAAATCAAGAAGGTTCAAGGCTATTTCGTAGCACACTAAATTTTATAAATATATGTAAAACATGTCTTGGTGAGTAAAAATTATTAATGCGAAAACATCTTATGTCAAAGAGGTTAGCAAAGTCATCTTTATAAATATTATCATAACATATATACACACAGGGATCCACAGAAGAATCATTTGTCACGAAGACCTACTTCAGCACTGCCTCTGTTATCCCATGCAGAGAACAGGGACCTCGATATTGCTGTTGAAAAACTTATTTAGTATGTATTAATCCCTCTATCTATCTATCTATCTATCTATGCCTATCGATTCTTGAAAAAATAAAATGGAACAGTTTCTACTTTAAATGAATAATTGTTCATTAGACAGTTCTTATATTTTTTAAGTCTCGAGGGTACTATTAGGATATTGACAAAAGAAATAAAGAGATACTTAGAGGCTGTTGCAAATTTGGACCGAGCTGATCAAAGGCTAACACAGAACCTGGAATCGTGCGGCCTGAGTAATACCAATGAGGAGTTCAGGAATGTCTTTCTAGCCTATCAATCTGTTACAAAACAGGTATGTGGTTACAGTGCATCCCTGTAATCTGTCTATCGAATAGAAGCAGTGAAGCACCAATGCATATCCTATACTAACTATCTGAAAAGGATAACTTTGATTCTGTTAATTTCGAGTGGCTAGGTTTGAGTTTACTGCCTCATCTCCTTAGATAGTCTATAATATATGTGACACAGCTAAAACTTACACCATATCAACAGGTAGGAATGACCATTCAAAACATGGCAGATCATTATCAGAAAATTTTAATAGAACCTTTAAAGAAGTTACGGGCTGAATTTGCTCGAATAGCTGCCGCGATAGCCAAGCGCGAAGAACTGGTAACCAATTGGAAATACTCCTACAATCGGATGAAGAAATTGGAAGAGAAGAATGACAGAACCGCTAGTCATATCGCGAAGCTAGAGAGGGAACGCAGAACAGAAGAAGCTGATGCAAAAGATTTGAAAATCCATCATACTCAACTGCTTGTCGATTTGCCTTCGTTTCTGGACAAGAGAATAGAATATATTAATCCTAGTGTACAAGCTATGAATATGATACAGCTTAATTATTATAGAAGTACGACTAATCTATTCGGGCAACTAATGCCACTTCCAAACATTTCGGAATCGCCATCCAGTGCCATGATATCTCAACAAGAGTATCAGCAATCGATAGATGCTCAAATGAACAGAATAAAAGCACTTACTATTGTGAAGAATCGGTGAGACCAACAATGGTGGATAATAAGAAATGATGAACTCCTTTTAAATGATATTATATATACATCATGGACTATTGGATAAAGGAGACCGGATATTGTGGTCTTAGCGTAGGTACGAATGTATTTATCACGTAGCAGTATTTACACTAATATTGTAAAAGTATAGATACGCTTAAGATGGAATCATTCCCTGATTCTTTTTCCACTGGCTGCCCAAACGACGATTATGATTGGCGCGTTTCGATTTATTAACGTTCTTTTGTCGTCTATTGCGCAATACGTCCTGCTCTTGCTCGTTACCTTTCGGTTTACCTGTTCGACGGAAAGGACATTGATATTTTAAACATTCTACACTTGTCATAAATTATTTTATTATAATAGTAATAATAAAAAAATTAAAAATTATAAATACCAGTCACATTGGGTGAACTCTTTTCACCTCGCATAGCTTGCCTTCGCCGTTCATCTCTAGCGCGCAATTCAGCTGGATTTTGTATGAAATGATCTTTACCATTTTGCTCAGCAACTTTATCATCATCCTCCTCCGACTTTGATTCGTCATCAGTTTCAATCCTTTGTTTCTCTAGGAGTACCTACAATTTTATAAAATTATATTGACGGGTCTATGAATAGATACTTTTATTGATAATGTCTAAAGAGCTCGAACCCTTGGTGTGGTGAATGGCCTGGAATCAAATTTAGAGTCGTTTGCCGTGTCTCTTATGTCTCGATTATCATACGTGTCGTCATACTCATCATCGTAATTGCAATCATCCTCGACATAGCGGTAACTGTAACAAGTATTGATTCAATACTTCTTCTACACCACTCATCTTCTTTACCACTTACTTTCTAAGTACGTAATCTTTAGGTATCTCAATCTCTTCGGGCTTTTTAACATAGAGGTTATCACGTTCATGGTCGTTGTCGTTATCGTCCTCTTCGTAGTAGTAGTCATCATCGTCGTCGTCGTCATCGTCGTCGTCGTCGTCGTTGTCACAGTTCAAGAAACTAAGAGCTTCGACACCAGAAACTACATCTTTGTTGAGTTCGGTCTGCGAAAAGTAAGAAAAATAAGATGAGAAATTTCTTATTTACATAGCATGAAAATTGCTTGATTACCGTATATTCCTCTGGTATTTCTTTTATCACAGGCCCCAACTCTTTCAGGTCTTTCAATTTCGGTGGTAAATGATCTTCTAGTACGGCATTAATCACAGCCGCGGTATCGTAGTTATAATGTTCCAGACACACCTGTAACATTTTGTACACATTCCTGCAACATTGTTTGTACATTACCTGCACCATCGTCCCTACTTCGTCATGTTGAAATTGTTACCTCGATAAAACGATCGTCTAGATCGCTCAGAATGTCCTTTACTGCAGAAATGAGAGATGCTATACGAACAGATTTCTTCGATACCGTTTTCCTACTATTTGAAACATTCGTGCTGGTAGCAGGTTGATTTTGGATCAGTGATTGACTATGGTCCAATGGTTGACTGTGAGCCAATGTTTGACTCTGGACACCACTGGGTCCAGCTACAGCTTCCTATAAGCAGAAACATTATCAAGAGACATGAAATATTCCTTCTCTATCGTCTTTACTCACACTTATATTATTAAATGAAGAGGTGGACGGAATATTAGGCTCTCTGGCAGATGGTTCTGCTAAATTTAATACGAAAGCGCACAGTACCGTATCGCTAAATATATATTAAGTATTATAATGTTCACAATAACGCCTCAACTGTGATAATGCAGTTATATGAATTAAAATCAAAGGATACAGTTCATTGTAAATAGTGGACAGTAGGTCCAGGTCTTCTTTGATCGGATAAAACTTATTATAATCTGTAATGAATTCTTTCTCAGGAATGACGTACATTAAAAATGTAAAATACTCGTCCACGTGTTCCTTTTTATCGGCTTCTGATATTGTATTTCTGAATACAATTTCATAATTATATTTTTTCACGGTTCTAATACACAACTGACTGTCGTTGTTTCAAATATATAATACATGTTACATATCCAATATATACTTACATGTGGTTTTGCATGTTTTGTATTGGATAATATAAGATAATTCGTATAAGGTTTATAATTTCAATCCTTGTCACATCCAATCTGTGTTTCAGCTCTGGATATTTCAACACATTTTCCTCATTACAACCTAATTCATCCAAGCTTTTATACATCTTAGGTATTGTGTTCTCATATATTGAAACGATTCTATTTGTAAACAGGAAAAGCATATTAATAATCGACCAAAGCAAGCTAAATCGTTAATTTATAGACTTACTTTTTAACAAAATCTTGTTTATGAAATAGACTTACTGCAGGAGGATAATTGTTTAGAAATACAGTAATTGTTGATGATATATCTAATATATACAATATTAAATCCTCTAAATTAAATAATGTCAGATTTTCATGATCAGTGATTTGTTTGGAGAGTAAAACTCCTTCATCAATACTGTCAACTGTAGAATGACTAAATTTCTCTTCAACTTGTTGGAGAGTCTAAAAAAAAAATATTCATGGTCATATGTGTTAATAGAGGAAGCAGTTGGTCTTACAAGTATATCCATAGTTTACCTCTACAAGGCAAGGAACAACTCTCTCAACATCATTACTGTATTGGGGTTCTAATTCAAATAAATAATGCAAAACCTTCTTCACTGTTTTCGTATTTTCCCTGCCATAAAGTTGACAGAGATCAAAGATAATCGGTGCTGTAAATATGTACTTTTCATAGAGTAAGTTTCCAAGGTATGCGTTCTCCATATACTCCTGGGGACTATCTTTGTTCGTAATAAGGCGTGTAAAGAACACAAGGACATAGTATCGAATTGTTTCTAAGAGTTCCTGCATTTGTGGACAATTTGGAAAATTTTCCAAAGCGTAAAATGGTGGTGCCTCTTGTAAGACAGATACCAACGCATCCAATATCGATTTATTGTATACGACATTCGACCAGAATCTAATAGAGGAAATAACTTTATTAAGTAACACAAAAGAATTCTGCTATTATAAATGGAAACTGTTTTATGCTAGCAACAGAGAAATAATTGAATATCTATAGTTATACGCTCACCTAAAAAATGGAAGACTGAGTAACCATTTCAAATCATCGATCATGTATTCAACGATTTTCATCCAACGCTCTTTGGCCCCCATAATTTCTGATCCATCTTCGTTGTAAATGTTAGGAGCTTCATAGTGCAAAAAATAACGATCCTCCGACCATCTATCACTCTAAATAGAATTGACAAGTATAGCGATTTAGTAATAACATTCTTTAAATAACGAAAAATAATTACAAAAGAAAGTAATCTTGGAATCATAGCTGACATCTTTGAAAACATATCGTTTTTTTTATAAACAAACGTACCAAAGCATCAACATATTCGACAACACCTTCAGATTTAATCTTCAACTTTAAATGTTCCAAAGGCAAGCAGTCAGGATTCTGTGCAATAAACGAGAACGTGATGCAATTTTTATAAGTACAATTATTCTAACCTTTTGAAAGTGGTGCCTTTTAACAGAAGAGAAAACAGTAACAATTAATGAAAAAATTACCTCGAATGGCTCCATAATATCGTGCGATACATTTTCCGTCATAAATAACACTGATCGCTACTAAACAGCACTACTTGCAAAAGTGTTCAACGTGTAACGTTATCATGCGAATGTAGTTACTGTAGCGCCGCGTGTGGTACGTGATCGAACGAATAAAGATAAGAGGAAACTTCAAACGCATACTGCAATTATTTAGATCATAATTCATAAATGCGTATATACATCTAATAGCTTAAATATATAGTATTATATTAAATATACAATCTGTAGCTAGAATAGGTAAAAAGACAACGAGAAAGAGTTCCCACAGAAATCCTCGATGAGATTCTATTTGGCGTGACTAATTCAAGAATGTACGATTCTTATTTCAGAATGTATAAAGAATAATCACTAATTTTTCAGATCCGAAATAATAAACAATTTAGCCCTGTCAGCCGTTTTAATTTTCTGGTATGCATGACATCTCACGCGTACCACATGAAATTTTTCTACTATTAAATATACCCTCCATATCCCTCGCTTAGGCGAAAGTTTATGCAGCGTGCTACGCACTCCCGCGAATATCCACCACGTGCGCGCACCGCTAAAAACATATCCACCATCAAGCTGTCATCAAAGCCGACGAATCAACGCCCAGACGAAGGATAATATTTTTCTATTGGTCAAGAAGACGAGCGGGAAACAGAACCGAGAAGGAATCTCTGAATTTTTTCAGAGAGATCAGTAATATTTTAGGTTATTTACAGAGTTAACATCTTGGAAACTGAATAATAAAGTCTTTATTTTATTTTCGTGACATATCCGTTGAAAGTTTATTTTCTGCTTACGTCCTCCATGGGCAGAGCGCTTCAGCACTTCACGGGAAATTCGACCAGCCAACATCCCTTAATCTCACCAGAAGCTACGTAACAAACGAAACAGTTGCAATTCGACTGAAATACGCGGCAAATGCGATCGTCCTTTGATCAACTAACCTGCGTCTACGAAATAAAAGTTACGAAAAAATTAAAAATCTTGTTGCTATGAAGTTTGTTACGGTTGCGCGATGAAATTTTAGTATTTCGGTAAAAAATTCCTGTGGTTGACCATTTGAAGTTATGTTGTCAAAATTTGTTAAAACACATATTGTCAAACCCTCGAGCTAGATCCTCAAGAAGTAGTTTTTAAATGTGGTCATATTTTTTGTTATAATGTCTGCGAACACTAAATTGTTTGTCAGACCGAAAGTTAGGTTCTGTCATACCGATGCTGACAAACCAAACGAATTAAAAAGTGGTGCGAATCAAAATAGTTCTAATCAGTCGAGTAAACCGAGAATTAAGAGCATTACAATTATAGATAAGCCTGTCATTGTATTAAAACCGAATAAAGTACTTCACAATGTTGAACATAAAGAAACACAGTCTACCGATCGTATCCAAAGTAGTGAATTACCAGGATGTGATAATGCAAGTCCTTCTTGTACGAGAGAAACAGCTACTTCTTTAAGTAATGCATCTTGTAAAACTGGAAGTCAAGGACCTGTAAGCGATGTAGATGATAACAAGAGAGTTCAAGTATGCCCCGAAGAGACTGATAAACCCACAAAGTCTATTAATTATGTGCCTGGTTTCCAAGATGAAGCATTGGACAAAGTACTTAAACCACAGAACACAGTTAAGACTGACAGTAAAAAAAGAGACTGTATCAATGATAAAAAAGGAAAGGAAAATGAGGCATTAGTTGGTAAAAAGGGCTTTAACAGTAGAAAGAGTTCAGACTCGAAAGTAACACAATGTCTGCTTAAACCTTCTCTGAAAAATATTATCAGTAAAAACGTAACAACAGCTAAGCAAGCTAGTAACTCTCTTGCATCCAAAAAAGTAAAGCCAGCTGTCAATGTTATGCCATGTTACAAGTACAACATAGCTGCGTCAAAGACCAAGACTTCTCTAGTAAAAAAGGTTATGATACGAGATGTGGTTGGTCCCAAAATAAAACCATATGTTGGTCCAGGAGTATCACGTAAAAAACAAGATACTTCAAAGATTGTAAAGATCAATGACAAAGCTTGTACAAATCTATGTACTTCTGGGGAAAAGTTGGCAAAACCAGAATACAATTCTATCATGTGTACAATTAATATGTTGAATGAAACAAAAAAGCAAAAAGCTCCAGTTGATTTTGAACATTTGTCACCTACTTATAAAAGTCTGATAAATGGAAAGGTATTAAAAGGAGAGTTCTTACAATACAGTGTTGGGAAATATCTTTGTTTCTTTTTACAGATCTCTAGTGCTTTGGATTTCCCTCTGGATGAAGCCATTTACAAAAACTTGGTGGATCTGTCTGTAGATGAAAAACAACTGCCCACTAGATTAAGGCGTAGCAAGGATCCAGAACCGCGTCAACGGGACATTGTACCACTACTATCCGACTTCTTTGCACCGGAGTCCACTGAAGAGTACTGCACTCCTGTTTCTATCAAACCAATGGCTGCAGATGCTGTAGACAGTTGGAGTGCTTTTAGAATAAGCAACAAAATATTCGAATGGAAGCACAGCTTGGATCATATATAATGTAGCAATCTCTTTTTATATATAAGTTATTTATTAATTGTTATTTGGAAAACACTTACTTTGGTAAATGTGTATTTTTTCATAAAATCTGATGTTCTTTTTTATACTAATCATGAACGGATAAGTTACCTTAAGAAGATGCTCTGTGAATATAGAGATTGAATTTAAAGATAGGACGCAAAGCAATATATACAATAAACCATTTAATATACAATTAATGTTTCGTGTTTCATGCGAGTTTCTTACCGATCGACAGACAGTATACTTGTTTTATAAATCACGTGAAGCACCAGAAAATACACTTGTGGTACAATGTATACATGATGAAAAAATAATATAAAATACATAAAATATCTAGACGAAAATAATTATGGCTGCATTCTTGAGGAGAATTGCTCTATTCAAAGCTAGAATCTCTAGGCTTTCACAGCCTGTTCATAATATTAAAATGGATCTATTAGATCACTTTACATCAAGTAAAATAACACTGTCCAACAAGTGTCAATTCTTTTTAGTAGTTTCGACACACTCGCAAAACTTACCGGTCAAAGCCGAAAAAAAGAATTAAAAATTTTAATCTTTCATTTAAATGGAATTCAAAAATGCAAAATTCCTGTTAGACAGTATAATTAATATTTATCATGTCTTTTCTTACAAGTCTCAACAGTTCTTGGTCTGCGAAATCTCGTTCACGTACGGACCACTTGTGGGACCGATGGTTAAACAATAGTCAGAGGAAAACAATGCAGTTTATCTGGTGAACGGATTTAAGTTTTTGTTATAGTCTTTGTCATCGTAGTCGTCGTCGTCCTCCTCGTCGTCTATGTCCCCCGCGAACGGGTTCTTCGACTCGTCGTATTTTGGTTCGACTGGATTTGTCGAAACACCTACTTTTGGAGGGACAAAACTTTTCTGCACTGGCGACGATTTTGGTGGGGTATTATTCATTATAGATAGATATTTTATTGGCATTGGCGAAGCTTTCCTTGAATTTCCTCGGGAGGTTGATACGTCGCTTTTGGTACCAGAAATATTCGCTTCCGGTGTGAAGGAATAGCCTTCCGACTTTGAGAACGATCGTGTACGATCATCCACTGCTGAGAAACTGTCGGCCATACGGCGAAGATCGGCTTTACCTAATTATTTTACAGAACCTTTACCTAATTTTTTTACACAGTTATTTTACATTTTTATTTTTTTTATAAAGAAAAATCAAATTGATTTCTACCTAAGGTCGAGTTCTTTCCCTCAGTTAATCTGATCCTTGCTTCTGCCCCTGGTCCATAATCCAGTTTCGGTTCCTCGAACCTGGTAGATGTTGATGGCAATAATTTGTCCGTATCAGTGATAACTGTCAACTTTTTGAACACACCACGACCAAAATAGTCGGCTACCAATGAAAACGGATCCTCAGCCCGGTCAAGTAAACTATGAAACGTCTCATCAAGATCCTTCGTCGGTTCCTGCGCTTTGATGATGTCCAATAACTTTTTATTTTGCGGCAAACAACCTGGGCACTCATTCTCGTTCTCCGAGAATCTTTGGAAACAGCTGAAATAACGAGAACAAATAGTCAGAACGATTCCGAAAGAGTTGCCCGTATTTTCCGTCATGAATGTAAACTTACTGTTGATGGTACGAGTGCTGGCACATGAAATGCACCGAAGGTAGCTCCAGCTGATCCTGACAAGCACTGCAACGCGCACATTGGAAAATGATCGTGCTGTGTTTAATCATCTCGATTTGTTCTCTTATTTTCTGAGTGTCCGTTCGATACTTCTCTGTTAATTCTATGTCCGTTTGTGTTTGTTCTTGCTCTGTACGCAGCACGCTGTTCAAATAAGTCTTCACGTCTCCCAGCGTGCAAGACAGCGAAGTTGAAATCGCGTCGATGACCATTAGCGGCGATAACAGTCTTTCTTGAGCTAACAATTATAGATTGTTTTTAGAAATATATGCAACACAAATAGGAAAAGTGATAATGCAAAGAAGTAGAACTGTACCTATGTAATCCAAAATGTCTGCGAGCAGTTTCATCGGAGCGTCCTTGTTCCTGGCCACACTCCACAGAGCTTGAACCCACAGATTGGGATCCTGATGACCGAATCGTTTGCATGTGGCTAACACTTGGTCGTTGTCGCCCTCTCGTAAATGGAATCTTAGGATCTCTTGGTACCTAATGACCCGTAACAAAAATTGTTGAACGAAGTGGTATTTTCAAACACGATACTTACGGTTTATAATCCAACGTACAGTTTACTTTCTTCGTAAAGGAACAGTAGTCCGCGTCTGAAATTGTGCTGATGGCACAGAATTAGAATCTGATCCTTATCGTAACACGCCTCAGAGTTCTGCAGAAGACTGACTATCTTCTGCTCGTATTGTACCTTTGACACATCGTTGTTCAAGGTCGACCATACATACAGATAATGTTCTACCAGTGTGTTGTACACTAAAGTGCTCCATCTGAAATAATGTATATCGGTTACTATCACAGAACGCTCGTTTCTTCGTGTTTAAAGCGTATACTGACTTGGTGTTTGTTTTAACCAAGTGTTCTAGGAACTCTACAAGACGTTCTGAATTGTTGAGGAAAAGATGAATGAAATCCTCGGGAATGGCTTTGTCAACCACCTCTTTCACGGTGCCGTCTAGAGCTTCCTGAATGAAATACATCAACATTACCGATACACCCGTTCTCTCATCCCCTAAACTATCGATTTACCTGATCCACGAGGGGTTTGTTGGAAGGTCTATAATTAGTACACAACGTTTTCAGAAATTGCGTGGACTCGTTCGGGACGTTTTCTATCAGAATATCGCCGTACTTCTTCATGTTAGATTCTGCCTGGAAAAAGTAGACGCAATCAGTTGCTTGCAACTCGATCGAGAAACGTACGAACGAGAACGCACCTCTTCGAATTCTAAAGTTGCCATGTACTCTAATGCTTTCTTGTACTCGTGTTTGTCCTCGATCTGAATGCGAAGATACCACTCGTGGTGGCCATGTTTCTGGGCGAGGAGCAAAGCGTCTTCCGGGAACGCTTGACGACAGACTTTTATCGCGACTTCCACGTCGAAATCTACTTCCCTATCTTTTGTCTGAAATCGTAAATAATAGACGAGGATAAGAAGAAAAATCAGCACGAACCCGAACGACAGTAGGCACGTTGAATTACAAGCTAATTACCATAATAAATTCTTTCAGTTTGTCTGTCTGATTCAGCTTCGTGTAACAATTTAATAACAACGTTGTGTGATCTTCTGTTCCTTGACCGTTTTTATGAAGAGCTTGCAAATAAGTGATTAGATTATCTATGTGCTGAGAATCCAGGAATTTTCTGATTACATAGGAAGGCTCCAATTTTCCAATAGTCTTTATATATTGTTCTATGGCGCCATTGTGATCTCCTTTCGAATACAAATGGTCCCCATACTGTCGAAATATGTCCACCAAACTTTCAGCATCGTACTGTTGATTTTTGGCTATCCTAAAAGTCAGGCGAGATTAAATAAGACTAAACGATCGCATCGAACCATCGAAATATTGGGCGATTTAAATGAATTACCTTATCGATACATCGTATAAACTCTTTTTAAAGAGTAAGGCTAATTTCGACTGCAAGTTTTTTTCGTTCAAGTGATAGAGCTTGCTATCTCCGCTGAGTATAGAAAACCCGCCCCATGCTGATAACACAGCTTGCACAGAGAGCATCGGCGCATGGAACACGATCAACTTGTTTTTTATATCTAGTACCGTGATCATATGTTTATCCGCGCCCTGAGGTATAGGCTCTATGGTACTGTAAACACCTAGAGTTAATTAATTATGTCCTTGTGTAAAAGTCAAACTCGAACACGCGTATAATTCTTGCCTTGGTTTCGCAGAAATGGTAGTGGTTCTTCTTGAACCGTTAGCAGCTTCTTTCGATATTACCACTAGATAATTCCTAAACCACTCCAACATGATTTTCTGACCTCCTACCGCGTAACAAGGACCTCTACCATCGGGCGTGTAATAATATATTGCCTGATAGAGAAGGAAACCCATTATAAAAGGAACAGCGTTTACAGCCTATTGTAGGATTTTAGAAAAGAAGAGGGAACCGACAACAGCAGGAATCGGAGCCCTCCTCCTTTTCCTAATCACCATGCTATTCTAATAATAATGTTTTATCAATATATTACGTCGTTGCGACCGATCATGAAGTGACTGTCTTGCATCGATTCCGCGAGCACGCTGCAGTTTTTGGCGCAACCTATATTGTCCAAGGAAGACTTAAACTCCTTATCCTTTACAGTGATATCGTACAAAAAGATGCTGTTCGTTGTAGCAACGAATAGGTGAGTTTGTTCGCTCACGGCCCTTATCGCTAGACCGGTGATGGAAACGTTCGAACTCTTCAACACCTTTATCTTGATCTTTCTCTCCCTGGTCAGGTCACCTCTATGAACGAACAACACAACAATATAAGTGTTAAGAAAACGTTATTCGCGTTAGTATATACTTACCTGTAAAGCATAATAGAACCGTCTTCGAATCCGATAGCCATCAACGTGAGATTAGTGTGCACGTACATCGCGGTTGTAGGAATTCCTTTGTTGCTGGGTATAGCTCTGCTTACACGAACACAAGTCATAGTAATTTGTTTATCTTGTTTGGTGGATACATTCCATACTTTTATCGTAGGATTACAACCAAGATCGTCTTCCTAAACGAACGCATAAATATATGTAGTTTACATAAACGCATTCATAAGAGGCAGAGAATTTTCAAACTATACTAACACCAATGGTGAACAGTAAACTGGAATCCTGAACTTGCTGAGCTAAGGTTACGGACATCTCGTACGCCCGAATAGTGGTAACATCGTAGGTGTTGTTGACTATATGAATGTTTCCTCTGTTATCTCCAAACACCAATTTGTCGTGGCCGCTCGTAGCTGCGGTGACTTCGCTATCCTGTTCAACATGGTCTACGTTATAGACAACGAACGTGTACACGTTCGGACGACTTAACCTACGAAAAACGATTCTACAAAGCCTTCGATTCGAACAGCGCGAAACTCACCCCGAGAGCCTTGGCGATCTTTCCTTCGTCCACCTCTTTCTTGAGGTCGAAGAAATTGAAGCGTCTCCACTGAAAGAACGGAAGAATCGTCAGCGGGAGGGCGTCGATAACGAGGTTATGATATCGTTGCATGGAAAACAATGCTTGAAACGATCGAAAAGAACGAACAACGTACCTCGAGGTATGCCATGATGCGGTCCGGTTGTTTACGACATCAGTGACGGATACCCTTCGCTCCGTACACAAACAGTTCGCATAAACGCTGTCCTCTTTGACAGTTACCTGACAACGGATTTAATCGGTCGCACGTTCACCATCTTTTCAACTATAACTGATCAGCTGATTATGACATACCTCGGATTCTGCGCGTGCGCCTTGGCGGGCGACATATTCTCTGCAACATCGACCGAATTGATCTACAATTTAATCTTCTATTTTACAATACACACGTTCCTCCGCAATTCTACAGGTCCATGCAACACCAACCGCAGTTGGTCGAATCTACTTTCTAGCATACCGACTATCGACTTCCTAGTATGCATAAAGGTTAGGTTAGGTTCACCGACGTACCGATCGCGGTAGAATGGAGCTACACTCTACCGCACCGACTGAGCGCTGTCTGCAAACGACAGCAGGTGAAAGATTTTTTCATTGAAATCGCACAGGGTTCAGGAAATTTCCACGGATGGCGCTGCTGCGGAATCGAACTCGTTCGAGAGCTAAATTTGAATTCCACGGCTGAAACGGTAATATCTTTCTCTTAAATAAATAACTAAATATCAAATAATATCTGCGCCGGTAATAGTTCGCTCTGGTTACAACAGATATACGGATTGCCTACGTTCGAGCAAAGGAGAGAAGCGGAAATAATTGAACCGGTCAACCCGAGGGAGACGAGTCAACTTAGACACTTTTGTTTAATGTTCCTTTTTTTTTTCATTTTTTTTTCCCTTTTTTCTGTTTTTTTTTTTAGGTATTTACAATTATTAAATATTTACACATCGAATCACCCGGTTAAACGGATCAAGCTTCGTCTAAACGGAAAGGTATAAAATCGTTCACCGCCTTCTCGAAAAGTAAATTGCCTTCTCCGAAAGTTGCAACTGAAAAACAACTCGAGGAGGAGCGACAAGAATACTTCGCGAGCCCAGAATGCCAAGGCAATCCCGTTTTACGCTTATCTCGTTCCCATTGGACGATCTACGGTATATTAGTATACGACACTGGACCGGACGGATTGCGGTAGCTTTCCGGATCGCTGTTCAGATTTAGTAAGACGTAAGTTCTGTTATATTTGTTAAAAAGGACGAACAGTTAGTGTCGACGATGGGGCGGGACGTGTTTTACAAGGTCTGTGTCCTCTCCTCGCGGTTCACGCGCGAGGCATCCAGAAGAAATGGTCGTGAGAAACTCGGAAAATTTATTATAAATACAACGCGAGCTCTGTTCTGTTTTCTGTGTACTGTTTTCCGTTCCGTTTTCTGATATCGTGGACCAAGAACGACGAGATCCTTCCGTCCCCGTCGCTGCGCCCTCTCGAAGGTCGTCGTTCTTCCTCCACCCTTGGATCCTCCTAGAACCGAACGAAATTCGCGCAGAACTTCGCACCCCTGAGCCTAACCGTCGATTTTCTCATCGGAAATTTCGAATGCAACAAATACAACAAAGTTGATGAAACGGCGATAAAGAATTTTCGAAAAAACCGTCGCTTCTTCTCCGGGATAATTCGATCGTTTGTCAAATCCTGGACTTTCTGCGCGAATCTCGATCGCCACTCGTCCTCGCCGTTCCGTGTGCTTTCCTCTCCTGCTTAATATTAGGTTGTCCCATAAGTTTCTTCCGCGCCACGCTATGAGTGACTCTAAGTGGCTGTTTTTATATAAACATGCAGGCTTATCTATTAGCCGTTTATGGCATAGGTTTCAGTCGTCCCAGAGCTCTTTCAAAGTACGTATCGTTGGTGACAAAGTCTTTTTTAAAATTTTTTCTGCACCGTTCAATATGGAGAGCCAAAAGAAGCATTTGCGGCATGTTATGCTTCATTGCTTTAAAACAGGCAATAGTGCAAAGGACACTGCAGACGAGATTTGCACCGTTTACGGGAGTGGTACCACGACTATTAGGACCGTCCGCAATTGGTTTAAAAAATTTAGAGCTGGCAATTGTCGAGTTGAAAGATGAAGACCGCAGCGGCCGCCGAGCAACGACGGATACGGACATTATCAAGACTGTGCTCACTGAAAATCCGCGATATAGTGTGCGTGAGATAGCGGATGCCACTAATATTCCCAAGACAACGGTACATAAGCATTTAATCAAGATGGGATAGGCGAATCGATATGAAGATTGGGTTCCACACCTATTGACGGAGGCGATTTGCTTCTCCAGCGACATGAAAGTGATCCTTTCTTAAAGAGGCTTGTCACCGGAGACGAGAACTTGGATTTTCTACCAAAATGTGCATCGAAAACGCACTTGGTCTAAAGAAAATAGAGCTTCAACTGTTGCGAAGCCTGGACTTCATCCGAAGAAAGTATTCGAACGCTCTGAAATGAAAAGTTTGACGCTTAAAAAATGTAAGTGATATTGCGAATTACAAAATACTCTTGTTCCTATAGTAATATATAAGTGTGATAACTATACATGTTAAGTTTGAAGTGTGTCCGACAACGTAAACATTACTTATGAAAGATTTCTTGGTAACGTCGAGTAAACAGATGTCACGAAAGTATTCGAACGACGAAACTTGTAGTACAAAACAATCCTTGAATTTGACAAACAGTAAAGATTGGCTTTCTCAATTGGTGTTACACACTTCCCTTGTTCAGTGCTGCGAGTGTTAATAAGATTGTAAAATTCATATTAATAATGTACCGAAAAAAATCGGAGACAAGCATTACTGATAGAAAATTGATAATTAAGTGGCATAATGAAGGCAAGAGCTATGACGAAATAGCAGAATTGTTAGGGAAAAGTAAATCTACCATTTATTACATAGTAAAAAAGTTAAAAACCACTGGAATCCTTCAGGATGAAGTCCGTTCTGGCCGGCCTAGGAAATTAACCAAGAGGGAAGAGAATATAATTGTGCGTGAAATAAAAAAGGACCCAACAATTTCTGCAGCAAAACTTGCTATACAAGTTGCTGATAGCTTCAGAAAACAAGTTCATCCTGAACTTTGTCGAAGAATTCTCCGTAAAAATGATTTTCATGGTCGTATTCCTCGAAAGAAACCATTTATTAGCAAAGTCAATAAACAGAAGAGATTAAGTTTCGCTAAAAATTATGTCAACAAGGATAAGGACTTTTGGAAACACGTAATTTTTTCGGACGAGAGGAAATTTAACATATTTGGCTCAGATGGATGTCATAAAATTTGGAGAAAAGCAAATAGAAAGATGGATCTTAAAAATCTACGACCAACCGTGAAACATGGGGGTGGGTCGATAATGGTATGGGGATGTATGGGGGCCAGTGGTGTTGGAAACCTCGTCATTATCGACGGAATATTAGATAAATATATATATATGCAAATATTGAAAGACAATTTGAAGCAAAGTGCGGAAAAGTTAGGGGTAGTAGACAATTTTCATTTTCAGCAGGACAATCATCCAAAACATACCGCACGTATTGTTAAAGAATGGATCATATACAACGTACCCCACGGTTTTAGAAACAACCCCACAAAGTCCGGACATTAACCCTATAGAACACTTATGGGCAGAAATTGGCAAACAACTTAGTAAACATAGTATTAATTCCAAGGAAGCATTAAAGACCAGAATTTTGGACGTCTGGAACAATATAAAAAAAGATATTACTGAAAATTTGGTTGATAGCATGCAACGACGGTTGCAAGCCATAATAAGTGCTCACGGTGGTCCGACAAAATATTAAAACACTATAGTTGTTTAAAATATGTACTATTAATTTAGTCGTTCGAATACTTTTGTGGCGTTCATTTAGATGCCGTTACCAAGAAACATTTTACAAGTATTGTTTACGTTATCAGAGACACTTCAAATTTACCATGTATAATCATGATACTTATGTGTTATTACAGAAATAAAAGTATTTTGTAATTCGTAATATGACTTATGTTTTTTCAACGTCAAACTTTTCATCCGTCCGAATCCTTTCCGTTCGAATACTTTCGTTACTCACTGTATAGTGTACTACGAGCTCCTTCCTCAAGATGATACGACAATGCTGACAAATATTGCAATCAACTGGATCGATTTAAAGCCGCCATAGCAGAAAAACGGGCAGATTTGGCGAACCGACGAGGCGTCGTTTTCCATCACGACAACGCAAGACCGCGTGTTGCGTTGACCGTAAGGCAAAAATTCTTACAGTTTGATTGGAACGTTCTACCTCATCCTCCGTACTCCCCAGACTTTGCTCCATCCGATTATTACTTGTTCCTCTGGTTAACAAAATTCTCTCCGTGCTAAATCTTTCAAATCCATAAGCGAAATAAAAACGCACCTAGATGAATATCTTGCAAATAAGCTTCAACAATTTTGGAAAAAGGGCATAACGAGGCTTCCTGAGAGATGGAAGAAGGTTATAGAACAGAACGGTTCATATATAACATAATAAATCCACCGTAAACAACAAATATCATGTATTCATTTCGCATTAATAAAAGGGAAGAAACTTATGGGACACCCTAATATTTTGTACCGTGGACGTGCTCGCATCGGAAAGAAAAGGTTTGCGTTCTTGATTCGTCCGCGACGTTATTGCTTCCCTCGAAACTCGACTCTACGCGCCCGCGGAACGACGAGCGTCGTCCTTTCTCGTTCGTTGCATATCGTGTTTCGGGGTGTGCGATTATAACAATCAGGTGGACACGTTCGTTCGTTCCTCGGTTGATTTGTCCGCGAGCCGATTCGAGGATCGCGATCTCGTCCCTCTTCGTATGGACGCGGTGTCGGAGTCCCAGAATCGGAGTAGAAGAGTTTTGTTCAAAGTGCATGGGTTTCTTTCTCTCTTTTGCTTTCTCTCTTTTTCACTCGTTCCGCCAAGATTACCGTCGCTGTAAAACGCGTCGTCGGAGTCAAGGTTCTTCTCACGAGCATCTTTATTTCATCGATCTCTCGGCATTGAATTTTGAAAGTTATTGCTAAGTACACCCGACGGCGGAGTCTTCGTTCCGAGCGAGTGCTGTTACAAAATACTGCGAGAGCAAGAGATCCTCGATCTAGGGTTCCGACGAGCGGCGTACTGTGAAACGTTGACGAGAATCGGCCGCGCGAAATACATATAACCCGTATACATATACCGTCGTCGTACCGTCGTCGATGCGTCTCCACGGAAAATCCTCTGTCAGCGGTATTAGAAAATTCTCTGGAAGGGGGTAATCGTTGCCACTCGCGTCGTATGGTTTTCGGGATGTCTTGCAGCGACCCTCGACCCGGAGGAACGATCAACGAACGCGCGCCGTTCATCGGGGGTTGGAAACGGAACCTTCAACGTTTTACGGTAGCGCTCGTCGCGAATTGACAGACAGTTGTTTCTTTCGCTATATTAAACGATTCTCTCTCTCTCTCTCTCTCTTCCCCCATCCCTTTCTCTGTTCTCTCTCTCTCTTTCTCTCACTCTCACTCTCACTCACTCTCACTCTGTCTCGTGCAAGGGATTTTAGGAAACACGACGAGATTCGCTTCGACTTTCGTTCTCTCCGCTTTTATTCAGGAGGGTTCGGGTTAGGGACGATCGGTAGCGCGAAGAACAAGTTCGGGGACTTTCCTTCGAAACTTTACAGACGTAGCGTAATTACTTACTTCTCTAGCTATCGACTATGTGTACTCCGTGTGTGTCTCTGCGCGTGTACGCGTGTACGCGTGTGGCTCTGTGCTGCTTAAAATCGCTTTCGATCGCGAGAACTCGGGTCGCGCGATCTTCGAGATATATCTCTGTTTTATCCTCTCCTCTCGCAAACGACAACTCGCACCGTTTCTCTCGCCGTTTCTCACGCACGCTTTCCCTTTCTCTCTTAATCTCTCGTTCTCTCTCTCGTTCTCTCTCTCTCTCTCTCTCTCTCTCTCTCGATTCCTCTTTCTCCCCGTCTCTTTCTCGCTTATCAAACATTTAATTCGTATATAATATATCTATATTATATATCTATATATATACTTTACAAACAGGAAACGATTAGACACTAGGGCTCTCGCGTTCGGCCCGAAAAATGGCCGAGTATTCCTTTGTCAGGTTGAGAATGGACCGGAACGGAGGATTATCTTCTCGAGCCGTCGCGTGGGCAACGCATTTTCTTTCCGCCTCCCTTCTCCGTTTTCCTCCGCCCTACCCCCCCTCCCATCGCCCATCACCCCCGAAATCGAAAACGACTCAATCTTCAAAAGAGATACTCGTGCGCGATCGCGTTTAAATGGCTTAAGGATGCACTTCTTTGTAAAATACAGTATTATCCAGCCTCCGCGTAAGTATATACGTTTAGAGATTCGTTCTTCGTATTTCTCCGTTGTTTCTTCTCTCGTTTCGAACTTTCTCCACCTTTCTCTCCCTCACCTTCTTTCTCTCTCCCTCTCTCTCTCTCTCTCTCTCTCTCTCTCTCTCGCTCGCTCTCTCTCTCTTTTGTTACCGTAAATTTATACAATAAAATATCACAGTTCTGTTCGTACCACGCAATATAATCAATATATTGTTTTTTTTTTTCCTTACCAAGCCTACACGATTCTCTACCTGTTTCTCTCGCTCTCGTTTATCAGTCTCTCCGTCGTTCGATGCTTGCCGGTTTCCTGTCCACTCGCACGCGGAACGCATACGCGAGACACGCACGCACGCACACATACACGCGCGCGCATACAGAAACACGCATACGCACGCAGGGGCAATCATACAAAAACAAACGAACGCGCGCGCAAAAGGTTTTCTCCCGAGTCTTCCCTCTTCGATCTGTTTCTCGCGAAAAAGGATTTCGAAGAGGGAAGATCTCTTCGACGGAGGTTCGTCGAACGCCCGGTTCGACCACGCCTCGGCGTTCGCGTAAAAATTCGCGGCCAGCGTTCGATTTTCCGCGCAGCATGCGAACGCGAGGCGTCGCGCCGCGGCCACGGCCTTCCACCGACCGAGAGGATGAATATTTCCGGGCGAAAGCGACACATGGAGCAACGATAAAACCGTTTCGACCGAGAAACCGTGCTCGGGGTCCTCCGGAGTGATTTACGGGCCCGGAACAGGGGCCATACTGTGCGAAGAAAAACTGGTCGAGCGGCGCATCGTCGCAAACGCTGCGCGTTTTGTCTTTCGGCAGACCTCGAGCACGTTGCGACTACACCCCGTGGCAGAATGTTTCCGATCGGAGGCATTGAAACAGGTTTTAGAGAAAACAATCACAATTTAGAAGTATAAAATATTACTTTACGGGGTTGAAACTGATGGGAAATGAAAAGGGGCTTATTAACGAATGAAAAACAACAGAATAACATAAGCTTACATTTATTATGGCAAAGAAACGAACAGATAAACAAATTGTTGCTCGGAAAAAAGTTTCCGATTAACCCTTTGCGGACGGGATGGTTCGAAGCAAACTGCAGCCTAAGGCTGGGCTGACGCACTCCGATAGTCATTTAGTTGCCAGCGCCTTTTCAGCCTAAGCGCAATTTTCGTTCATAGTACTCCAAGGTACCAAATTCTAGACATGCTAGCTATCTGTACATGCTAAGATTCCCCACAGGATAAGTAAAATGATTCTCAATGATAAAATGTTAGCTTCGTCGGCCACTGCAATTTGTTTGCGTAAGACACACATACGCGTCTTACGGTTCTGTCAGTTGTTTTCGCCAAACGCACATATGAGTTGCTCGGCCAAATTGTTGGTTTACGCAGAACGCATATATGCGGCGGTAGTCCGCAAAGGGTTAATACAACTGCTGGAAGAAAGTTTCCGATCACGACTCGAATCAGTAAAAGTGTGGAAACTCCTTGAATGTTAGAATCGTAGAATGTAAACAGAAACGTAAGTACAATGTAATCATGTCTGAAATATCAGTTCGTAGTACTATTTCATTCGGTACAGACGTAAAGTAAAAGTCCGTAGAATGCCATCACGCCAGTTGTATTCAAACGATATAAAGTTGAGAATAATTGAGCTTCTCAAGGAGGGTAACGCTCAAAAAAAGGTAGCAAATATGATAGGATGCAGCCAAAGCACTATCAGTGATTTAAAGAAGAAGTATGAAGAAACGGGAAGTGTAATAAACAGGAAGAAATGTGGCCGTCCGCGTGCAACGTGTAAACGCGACGATAGGAAGTTACGTAATATTGTTAAAAATACGAGGCGATTGACTTCGAAACAGATAAATATAATATGGGAACAAAATGTTTCGAATCGTACTGTTCGAAATCGTCTAAACGAGATGAGTTTTGCATTCCGAAAAGCTAAAATGAAACCTTTCCTAACAAAAAGGCATAAGAGGGAACGGTTACAGTGGTGTAGGGACCATGCAAATTGGACAGTGACGGACTGGTACAAAGTAATATTCAGTGATGAGTCACGTGTATGTGTTTGAACCGGTGACGATGCAGGAAAATTCGATAAAGATTGCTTAACTTTTAAAAAGAAATATCCAGAGTCATACATGATTTGGAGTTGTATGACTGAGAAAGGAGTGGGAAAATTATACATTCTTTATCAGAATGTCAATTCAGAATCATACATCCATATTCTTGAAAATTTCTTGATTCCCAGCATTGAAGTATGGTTTGACGATTCCCCAAACTTCATTTTCCAAGACGATAATGCCAGTTGTCATCGTAGCAAGGCAGTAAAAGATTATTTACGGCATAACGGCATTAAAACAATGTACTGGCCAGCCAACAGTCCAGATCTCAATCCCATAGAAAACTTATGGGCAAAAGTAAAACTACTTATCAACCAAAAAGAAGCCAACTAATAAAGAAGACCTTCGACACGCTATACGACAATCATGGGAAGAAATCTCACCTACAAATCGTAAAGATCTAATCGAATCCATGCCGAAACGTATTAAAGAAGTCATACGTAAACGTGGGGCTGCAACAAAATACTAACACACAAAATAATTTATGTTAATACATCGAAATCGGAAACTTTCTTTCAGCAGTTGTATTAATCGGAAACTTTTTACCGAGTAACAATTTGTTTATTTGTTCGTTTCTTTGCCATAATAAATGTAAGCTTATGTTATATTGTTGTTTTTCATTCGTTAATAAGCCCCTTTTCATTTCCCATCAGTTTTAACTCCGTAAAGTATTATTTTATATTTCTAAATTGTGAATGTTTTTTCGAAAATCCGTTTCAATGCCTCCGATCGGAAAC
Source organism: Agapostemon virescens (assembly GCA_028453745.1). NCBI lineage: Eukaryota > Metazoa > Arthropoda > Insecta > Hymenoptera > Halictidae > Agapostemon > Agapostemon virescens. Next base: position 1,028,697 of record CM052092.1, read on the forward strand.
ATTCTGCCACGGGGTGTATTTTACCGTGTCCTCCGTCCCTTTTCTCTCTCTCTTTTTCTCTCTGTCTCTCCTCTCCTCTCTCTAGTCACCGTCGACGCAACGATTTCCGTTCGAAGGAAGTCCACCGGTGGTCGCGCGCGAGCAGCGAAAGGATCCGTCGATCCCGGGGCGAACGCGATCCTCGATCTTCCTCTAATTGGCACATCGACGGAAAAGAAACGTTCTCTCTCGATTGTTTGAAAGTCTTCCGAATAAAGCAAAAGCTGATGAGACGAGATTCTCGGCTATTAATCGCTAACAATTGACACGTCTGCGATCGAGGAACGATCGTTCCACCCCGCGCTGGCTCCGCCTGTCCCCTCTCCTTTTCTTTCTCTCCCGAAAGCGCAATGGACGGCATCTTGCCCGCGAATTTCCTCGCGAACGAGCGCGAATCGAAAAATTGAGCGAGAACAGGGTCGCGCGAAGGGGAAGAGCGACGAAAGGGGAATCTCGTTGGAGGAATCCGCGAAAAACTTCCCCCTTTTCTTCAAATTCATTATCCGGGTGTACGCGACGTCGACGACGATCGGTCCCCGTCCGTCGAAACGACGATATTCGTTCGCGAAGCCGGAAACGTTTTCCGCTTTTACCTTTCCGTCGCGAAACCGGACGAAAACGATTGGCGCGAACGACTCGCCGACGAAGAAGAAGAAGAAGAACGCGTACGAGCTTGTCTATGGTTGCGGAAAGGGGTGCGGCGGGGGTGTGGGTGCGGGAAGAAGATGGAGATTGTCTTCTCGTCGGGGAAAAGAAAATTCTTGAACAGCGAACACGCTCTGTCCCGGGCGCGTTTCTCTTTTTCTCTTTCTCTCTCTCTGCTTCGACGCCATTCGAACACGCACGGGTTCTGTTCTTTGTAACGTGATAGTTTATTAAACGAAATTATAATTATAATAATAATAATTAATAATAATTAATAATTAATAATAATAATAATAATAATAATATTAATAAAATAATCATCAATGAAACTAAAGGGTAGACAGAAAAAGGATCACAATTAAAGCGCGGGGGTACCTGACACTGTAACCGCCCACCCACATTTCCCCTCCCCCTGGAAACTGAACTTCTTCGATACTGGTCCCCGTTCTCTTCCCGTTAAAACTACCCCCCTCCCCGCCCCGTTTCTCCCCCCTCGGGAACGATTTCATCGAAGATCGACGAGAACAAGGGGAAACGATCGACGATAATTACTTCTTTTCTCTTTTTCACCACCGAAAAATCATTGTCCGTTCGACTTGTCTTTCTTTCTTTCTTTCTTTCCGGGTTCCTCGATCGCGTCCCCTCTCGAGGAAAATCGTGAAAAATCGCCGAAGGGAGCCAGAAAAATACGCGTTTCTCTGTGTTTCTTCGAGCACAGAGAACTCTCGATCTCGCCCCCTCTGTCCCTTTCGTTTATACTCTTTCTCTCTCTCTCTGTCACTCATTCTATCGTTCTCTCTCTCTCTCTCTCTCTCTCTCTCTCTCTCTCTCGCATACGCATTCTCCCCGACCGTTCGATCTGTCTCTCTTTTTCTCTCTCGCACGCGTTGGTCCATTCGTTCATCGTCTTAGTAACGAACTAATAGTTTTTTTTTTTTTTTTTTAAACAACTTGAGCACAGGTGAGGCATCGACGCGCCGCGTCCCGAGAGCATCCTCGTCTTCCTTCTTCGTCTTCTTCTTCTTCTCTCTTTCATGTACGTTTTTCTTTATCCGCCTTCTCCGTTCCGAGAGGTTCGAGCGGTTCTTTTGAAATTTTGGAAAATGGAACAGGTCCACGGGGAAGAAACGAGAGGGGTGCAAAATCAAAAGGAGTGTTTCGTGGAAGAACTTTGGGGGGAGGGGGAAACGAAAGGGGTAGAAATCAAAGGAAAAAACGCGACGATTCTTTTGCAGGGAAGAATAGAGAGGTTCGGGACGAAACGCGTGCGACGCCGTAACAAGAAATTATCTACAGTATACGCGTGTTCTATTCTCTCTCTTTTCTCTCTTTTCTCTCTTTCTCTCCCTGTCCCTTTGCCGGCGTGTTTTCCTCTCTCGACGCCGCGACAAAATTTTCTACGCTTCCCTCGGCCGCCAACGATCCGCCCCGACGCGAATTCTCGACGCGCAACACTGTCCGCAGAAGAAACAGGAGGGAGGGAAGAAATGATGAACGCATTATTACCTACCGGCGATCGTTTCGTTCGAACAATGTACAACGGCTGAAGATCTCACGAACGAACTTCTCGGCGACGCATTATTACATAAACTTCTCGGTTACGCGATTTCGATCGTTTCTCTTCGTTCGAATGGTCGTCGGGAATTTTTGCGAACGAACTTCCGGTAGGCATCGCGTCGAAAGCAACGACCGCCGAGAGGTCGATCGAAGGCGGCGCGTGGATTTCGAACGGGAACGCGCCACTACGAAACAAGAAATTATCGTAAATAACTTTGGGCAACGATTGCTTGCTTCTTGCTATTTCACGCGCGCGCGCACACTTGGTATCTCTCTCTCTCTCTCTCTCTCTCTTTTATTCTTACTCTCTCATTCTTTCTCGCATACACACACGCTCTCTCTCTCTCTCTTTCTTTTTCTCTCTCTCTTTCACTATTTCTCGCACTCGTTAGACAAGGTACTTAGAATATCTTCAGTAGAGAGTCTCTATCCATCCTCTCGTTATCTTACGCACCTACCGAATATTGATCAATCAATCAATCAATCAATTAATAATAATATATAATATTTATTTATTCGTTTATTTACATATATATCGTAGGATCCTAAGGAAAAGAGGGCAGAGGACCGGACGAACTCGCGAGTTAGAGACTCGTCGACTAGCTAACAGCGTCCCCTGAATTATTTTCCTAGCCGCCCCCGTCGTTCTGTCACCGAAAAAGGTCTGGGGGTGGTTCCGATTCGGCCATCTTGCTCCAGAATCACAGCTCGCGTCGTCGTTTCGTTTCTCGTCTGCTCGACCATCTCGCCTCTTTCTCCAGAGAAAGAGATAGATAGATACATGGATAGATAGATAGATAGACAGACAGAGGGAGTGTGAGAGTAACAGAAACAGAGAGAGAGAGAGAGAGAGAGAGAGAGAGAGAGAGAGAGAGAGAGAGAGAGAACAGCGTCCTCTTCGCGGACTCGTATAGCAATTTCTCTAGTCTCCGCCGGTTCTCTCTCTCGCGTATCGTCATTGTCGTCATCGTCGTCGTCGTTTACCCCCTCGTCGGTGTCCCCGCACCCTCCGCGAGCCAACGAATCGGTAGGATCCTGGGGAAAAGAAAGGATCCAGCAAGTGACTCGTCGATCCCCTAACAGAACGAAAAAGGCAACGCGAACGAAGATCTACCCCAATTTTCTGCAGACGGACGCAACCCTCGCGGTGCGACGCGTTCTCCCTCTGTTTTGCTTCGAAATTTGCTTCGAAATTTGCTTCGAAATTTGCTGCGAAAATTGCCGCGAAACGGTACGATTTGATCTCGGAAAAACGTTCGAGTTGTTCTTGCGCGCTACGTCGTAGTGAAATCGCTGTAAACAGAGAGCGCGACGTCGAGCCTATCTTGGTCGCGGGAACGCGAAAGGGTTAACCCTTTGCACTCGAATGACGCCACTAAGGCGACACTAAAAATTGCCAAACTATTATTTAAACAAGTTTTATTGCTGATCAACAATGCATTCCTAATAATATTCTCCAATAATGTTGTTACAAATTGGAATGTAAAAATCGAATTTTCAGCTTCATTTTGATACGGCGCGAATATTGAAAAGCCTATTAAACCTTTGCACTCGAGTGTCGACTCTAAGGCGACACTAAAAATTGCCAAACTATTATTTAAACAAGTTTTATTGCTGATCAACAATGCATTCCTAATAATATTCTCCAATAATGTTGTTACAAATTGGAATGTAAAAATCGAATTTT
>CM052092.1:1053311-1064546 GCA_028453745.1 Agapostemon virescens
AGAACTTTATAAATTTCGTCCCATCGACGAATACCATAATATTCCAGCTACGTCCTGCGTCCGGTTTACGACCAACTCGCGACTGTCGTCCGAAAACGACGTGATAATGCTGTCCGATTTTGATCAGCCTCGCGGAATCGATGGATAAATAGAAAAGGGAGAAAGAAACGGGGCAAAGCTTTATAAATTTCATCCCGTCGGCGAATAACATAATATTCCAGCTACGTTCTGCATCCGGTTTACCGCGAACTCGAGACTGTCGCCCGAAAACGATGTGATAACGCTGTCGGGCTTGGATCAATCCTCGCGGAATCGATGGATAAATAGAAAAGGGAGAAAAGGAGACGGGAGAACTTTACAAATTTCCTCCCGTCGGCGAATACCATAATATTCCAGCTACGTCCTGCGTCCGGTTTACCGCGAACTCGAGACTGTCGCCCGAAAACGATGCGATAACGCTGTCAGACTTCGATCAGCCTCGCGGAATCGATGGATAAATAGAAAAGGGAGAAAGGGAGACGGGAGAGCTTTACAAATTTCGTCCCGTCGGCGAATACCATAATATTCCAGTGACGTCTTGCGTCCGGTTTACGACCAACTCGCGATCGTTGCGCAGAAATTATCCGATAATGTCGAGCGGCTTTGATACCTCGTGGAAACGATGGATGGATAGAAAAGGGGCAGGAGGAGAGGGCGGGTAGCATCTCGAGGAGTTTTTGGTGGCGGCGGGCCGGGTCTTGACAGTGGAATTGGGAGGAATTAAAAACGAAGGGAAATAAAGGCAAAAGGCAGAGCGACGAGGAGACGCGCTTTGCCCGGTGCTTTGTGATGTTCCCAGAGACCGCTCCCTCCCACTTGTTTCACCCTCCGTCTTTCTCTCTTTTTCTCTGTCTCTCTCACCCTTTTTTCTCCCTTTCTTTCTCTCTCTCTCTCTCTCGAGCGGTTCTCCTTCTCTCGTTCTCGACCTCGGTCTCCTGTCCCTTTTCGTCGTCGCGACCAGCCTCGGTCCCGCGTATACGTTCATGCAGCGAGGAACTAATTTGAGTCGAGTGCTAGCCGTCCCTCGCACGGCAAAAACTAATCACCCCCGTGCGCGCCCCCTCTCGACGTCGATTACCATTTCTAATTCGCCTATCGTGAATTAATACGCCGATTCCGCGATACTCGCCGCGCCCCTCGCGTCCTCCCCGATTCCTGCTTTCCACCGGATCATATCAATATGGAGGGATTCTTGGATCCTGATCTTAATTCCGGTCCTAATAGATCCCTTTTTTTACCGGGCCGCTCGGTAAGCCCTGTCGATCGGACGCTGCTTCTTTCCTCCGTCTCGATCCCTCCAAACGATTGCTTTATAATGTGTCTATCGTATATATCGTGGCCCATTAAAACGTCCGATCTTCGCGCACTGGGCCCAACCGGTGCGACCACGAATCTTCGAAATTGGAATCTTCATTTTCATCCCCTGGAAATCATAATCACGGAACGTCGGATTATCGCGAAAGCGGATCAAAGAAAAACCTATGCTCGAAGTGCGTGGCTTGAAAGTTATTTTGAAATCGTTGGAAAAACCAACGAGAGAATCAACGCCAAGCTTTCGTTCAACGCGTTCAATGCGAAGCCATTTTGCTTAGCTTTTGCTAAGTCACATTTTATTTACCTTTAACACTTTGACTGCCATGTCACCCACATATGGGTGACAGAGCAATTTGTCTATATTTAAAAATAAATTTATACATTAATATAATCGTTGCACTACATTTAGTTGAAATCTGGAATATACGAGAAGATAGAAGGATAACTATGTGTCGTGCATTTTAAATTTTAAATTGTTGTTTCATCAAATAAATTACTTTGATTTTGTTGAAGTTTTGAGGTTCTTCTGGCATTAAAGTGTTAAACGGAAATAATGCAACTGTGCATAAGTAAAAGACTCGCTTACCCCACTTGCGCTTTTCTGTTCCAATCGAATCTATTAAAATAGTGCGAATATTTCTTAACCCTTTGCACTCGAAGCTATTTTAACTAGAACACCAAAGCATTTCTTCTGACTTACAAAATTTTCATTGAACATGAATTATTTCAACTTATGTATATAGGGTTTTTTGGCTGTTACTCGGCTTTACAACATTTAAATATTTATGAATTTCTTAGATATAAAGATAATGATGTTAAAATTATTTTAAATAATAGTGTGCCAATTTTTCGTGGCGCCTCAGAGTCGCCACTCGAGTGCAAAGGGTTAATATTATATGAATTATCTGTAACATATTAATTTGTAAATTCGATACCGTCAGTCCCCAGAGACTGACATAGCATTCAACGCCTTAAATGAATCGATGAACAGAATACGGCAGCGATTGTCGAATTTTAAGAATGTTCGTAGCCGTTTTATTCGAAGACGTATAAAATTGAATCGCACGGGTCAATTTTGGTCCAATCGGGTACATCGTTGCGACGGTGCCATCGACTGAAAATAGTTCGAAGCAACATCGCCGGAGCGATTATTAACGTCGAAAGAACCGCTGATGGACTCCGGTAGCAAGATCGAGGAACGGTTTACCGGATTCTGAACATTTATCGCAATTCCTGACTAGAAATTCGTAGAAACCAAATGGTTCTCGAGACAGGACCATTTCAACGGTTCACGGTTCGTCGATGATCGATGACGGATCTCGCGGAGCTACGCTGATTTACGGAGCTGAATGGGCGAAGACGTATCCCGTTTAAACCCGGCCGACGTAAAAACTAATAACCACCGGGCGATAAATTTTACTTCCAATATTTATGGAAGTTCGAAGCGCCTACCGAAGCTTCCTGCGAACGTTCCCAGTTTTTCCATCGAGAAAAACCAGCGCAAAATTCCTGCCCAACCTAACTCGCAAAAACGGCAGTCTAAAAAGTAATTAAAATACTTACAGACTCGTGACTCTACCGTCAAAGGAACGCCGCTCGCGTTCGAAAACCTCGACGGCGAATGCTGCGACAAATTTGTTTATTCGAATAAAAGGGAGATTGAATTTCAATAATGCGGAGAGTTTGTCGGACGGTGTCTCTTTGGAGGAAAAGCGTCGACGGCGAACGCTGCGATAATTTTGTTTATTCGAATAAAAGGGAGATCGAATTTCAATGAAACGGAGACTTTGGCGGACGGTGTCTTTCTGGAGGCAAAGCCTTGATGGGGAACGCTGAGACAAATTTGTTTATTCGAATAAAAGGGAGATTGAATTTCAATGATATGGAGACTTTGTCGGACGGTGTCTCTTTGGAGGCAAAGACTAGACGGCGAACGCTGCGATAAATTTGTTTATTCGAATAAAAGGGAGATTGAATTTTAATGAAACGGAGACTTTGTCGAACGGTGTCTCTTTGCAGGCAAAGCCTCGACGGCGAACGCTGCGATAAATTTGTTTATTCTGTTAAGGAGAATCAAGTTTCACTCCGATATTTAATTTAAAGTTCGCTCCTATAAATTAAAGCGCCTTGTATGAAACATTTGTAAATCGAGTGTCTTTTTGTTAATGTCGATTTATACATTTCTTCATTTTTCAATTCGTTGCCATATAATGAAACACGTATTAAAATCACGCTCTAGATTTAGATTTATTAATTAGCATCCCGAGCTGCTCCGTTTCTACATATTCGAATAAAAGGGAGATTGAATTTCAATGAAACAGAGACTTTGTCGAACGCTGTCTTTCTGGAGGCAAAGACTAGACGGCGAACGCTGCGACAAATTTGTTTATTCGAATAAAAGGGAGATTGAATTTCAATGATGCGGAGACTTTGTCGAACGCTGTCTTTCTGGAGGCAAAGCCTTGATGGCGAACACTGCGACAAATTTGTTTATTCGAATAAAAGGGAGATTGAACTTCAATGATATGGAGACTTTGTCGAATGCTGTCTTTCTGGAGGCAAAGCCTTGATGGCGAACGCTGCGACAAATTTGTTTATTCGAATAAAAGGGAGATCGAATTTCAATGAAATGAAGACTTTGTCGGACGGTGTCTCTTTGCAGGCAAAGCCTCGACGACGAACGCTGCGATAATTTTGTTTATTCGAATAAAAGGGAGATTGAACTTCAATGATATGAAGACTTTGTCGGACGGTGTCTCTTTGCAGGCAAAGCCTCGACGGCGAACGCTGCGACAAATTTGTTTATTCGAATAAAAGGGAGATCGAATTTCAATGAAATGAAGACTTTGTCGGACGGTGTCTCTTTGGAGGCAAAGCCTCGACGGCGAACGCTGCGATAAATTTGTTTATTTGAATAAAAGGGAGATTGAATTTGAACGATACGGAGACTTTGCCGGACGGTGTTTCTTTGCAGGCAAAGACTCGACAGCGAGAACCGTTAAAGAATCGTAGGTTCGAACGGAAGAAGGCTCGAATTCCGTTTCTGCACCGTTGCGACGAATAATTCGACCGTCGGACGGTGAACGGTCGGTGGAACGGTGTTCGATCGTAGCGCAGCGTCGGAGGTGGGTGGAGAGGTTCGTCGGAGGGCCGGTATTAACGATAATTAGACAATTAATTCCTCGTCCCCGGGCGAACGCAGGAGATCGCTCGACCGGCGACCGAGACACAGCCGACTATAAATTCACCAATTATCGCTCTAACGCGTAATTGGGCCGATCTTCCGCTTGGAACTTTGTGGGAAAGCAGTCGACCGCGACATTGGCGCCAATTTACTGATTGCATTAACAGGCTAATTGGCGTTGCGTGGACGATCATCGCTCGACGATCGAGCCGGCGACCGATCGATCCCACATCTTGCTGTAAACGATTCTAATCAGCGCCTTCCTTTCGTTTTCGCCGGAGGATCGTTCGACGGAACGTCGCGTCGACAAAAATCCTGCAAATCGAGGATCGGTTCGAGGCTTGCGCGAGGTTCGAGATATCGAGGACCACCTTCGCTGGAACGTGAAACCTTCTCGAGGACTTTCCAGGAAGCCTTTTACTCACGCCGAAACGTTCGTCCCCGAAATGCCGTGGATCTTTAAAGATCACCGGAGCCCTTCCTAGACGACCGACCGATCGATGCATTCCACCGGCAAACCCGATGATCCCCGAATTCCTCGATCTGGTCCTACAAACATCGGCGAACCGCTCTTTCTGCTCGAGTGCAAATTCAATTAACGGGCAAAGCGTTTCTCTCGCGTTTCGCCGAGACTCGTTCCACGCTCCGAAAATGAATTTTCCGCCTTGGAACCTCCGTCCAAAGAGAATACGCGATTTCGGTCTAATTAGCGCGGGCCACGGAGAAACCGTCGTACGATCGACGAGACGTTCGTCGTGAATTTGCGAATCCTTGAAACGTACGAATCGCGATCCGCGAAGCAGCATCCGAATCGCGTAAACATCCGCAGTCTACGGACGCTCGCGTCGCGCTCGATAAATGGAGCAGAGAGTCCCTAACGATTTCTTTGCGGCGAGAGCCGTCGTCGCGCGAGGGAATCTTTGCAAAAGGGAATTGGAAATCAGGTGTGGTCGGTCGAGGGATGGTCCGTTGGGGTTAACCGGACGCTCTCCGCGACCGATCGCATTGAAATTGCACGAGAGAGTGTAAAACGTTTTGAAAGTTGGTCGACCGCGGGGCGTAACTCGGAAGCGCCGAGAAAAGGAAAACGACCGCGAAAGAAAGAAGGGAAGAAAGAAAGAAAGAACGGAAACGGTGGCGCTTCGGCCTGACGCGGACGAAAAGACGAAGCGGAGAAAGCGGGAGCGAAAGATTGAAACAAAACGAGAGGGTCGAGGCAGGAAAAGAAAAAAGGAAAGGGACCAGGAGGAAAGACGAAATCGTTTCGCGGAGGCGAACGGTAGCAGGATCCTTTCAACCCGGAGGAACCGCCCTCTCTCCTTTTGCCCTCGATGGCGCGACTGCAACCCTCTTTTTTCCCCCTGCGAAGCAAAGCCGAGGCAAAGGCGAAGCAAAGGCGAAGCAAAGGCGAGGCAAAGGCGAGGCAAAGGCGAGGCAGAGGCGAGGAAGGCGAAGGGAGGGGCGGGTCGGAGCAGAGAGCCTCTTCTTAAATTCAGCCTTGCTTCGGCCGGGGCTGTAAAAGCTCGCGCGCGGGTGCTTTACGAGTGTGAATAGACGGCCGTCCAATTATGCGGCTTAATTTAAATGGGATAATTGCGTCCAGGGAAGGCGCGAGAGAGACCGAGCGAACCGAAGACGAGCCAGAGAAAGAGAGAAAGCGAAAGAGGGAACGAGAGGGAAGGAGGGAGAGGCCGGTCCCGGACCGAGTCCGGCGCGTTCTCTTGCCTCGCGTGTATTCGGGGCGCGACGGTGTGGGGTGTGTTTTACACGACGATCAGCAAATGTACGTGTAATTGGATCGCTCTCGGGAAATATTCATTCGGTTTAACAGTCGGCCGCTCGCTCGCGCTCTCGCTCGCCGCAACGTGTATTTATTTTAACGGGTTTCTTCCTCGCGCTCTGCTACCATCCCTCGACAACCTCCCTCTCTCTCGCTTCTCTCTATCCATCCTCGCGTCTCTCCGTTTCTCTATCTCTATCTCGGTTCCTCGAGCATATTCTTTCGCTTTTATTGCTATTCAAATGATGAACACTCGAATGAATGATTTGCCGACCGAGCCAGTTTGTTTGGCTCGCGTCGTTCCTCCTGCTCCTTTTGCTCGGATGGGCTGGAACACGAAACACGATAGCGACCAGGTAACGTAACGATCGGCAGTCACCGGTTCTTGTTTGAGCAGCCCGTCCAGCTGTCAGTTTTGCTGCCGGTGTCGATGGGCTGCGCGTCGTTGTATCGCCAACCGACAGCTACGGACCATCGTTTCGAACGATTTCAATGAGAATCGAGTAGCGGGACGATTCAACTACCGGAAGAAAACCGGAAAACCTCTGCAAAACCGCTTTATCCACTTGCACGTTATTGTTACGCGGCTACATTACGCGCGTATCAACGAAAGTAGCATATTCGCGTAGCAGCCTATCGTTTTCCAAAGAGATTCCTCCACTTTCGAAGGAACGATCGAGCATAAAAATTGATACTGTTGCGCGTTTTCTGCTCCTCGTTCGGCGAACGACGCGGCATCTCGTTTATTTACAATTATATCTGTACAATTAGTGATTTTTTACAACCAGAATACAATTCGGATAAATCTATCAACTTCCAGTCTGCTCGACAGCCAATCTTCGACTTTCTCGATTTTCTTTCGGTACAACAGTTCCGTGACAACCACCTTCTTCTATTATTTTCTTAACACTTTATCGACCGGAAGCCTATTAACACTTTGGCTGCCACATCACCCACATAAGAGTAACGCAATTATTTGTGCGATTTTTAAATAAATTTCCACTTTAATATATTCATCACATCCAATCTGACGGTGGTCCAAGAAATGCAAGAAGGTTGGAGAAACTACTCAGTGTCATAGATTGGGCCTAACCCAGACCTTCAATATTTAGCAATATTTGCCAATATTTGGCAAATCTTTGAAGTGTTGCCCCGGCCAAACTATTAGAGCTATCGACATGATTCCACCGGCAAAATCTTCCCCAGACCTTCCTCTTTAAATATGTTACTCAATATCGAGGCCAGCATTTCAGGGAAATCCAAGGGGCTTTGTTTTATCAACCCCAATTTTTCCCATTTTCGCCATTGATCGCCCCGAGACTTCAAAGTCGCGCCACGGCTGCAATTCGATTCCGATCGAGCTAAAATTTGCCATACACTCTGCCTACCCATCTAGAAACGTGTAACCAAAATTACAAAAGAATCGGACACCTAATGATTTTTCGCGATTTTAAGAAGGGGGTTACCTACAATATTTAGCGATTTCGTGGCAATATTTGGCAAATCTTTGAAGTCGTGCCCCGGCCAAACTATTAGGGCTATCGACATGAATCAAACGCGAAAATCTTCCTCAAACCTTCCTCTTTAAGAAGAGCCCTCAGAATCTAGGCTAGCATATCAGGGGACTTCGGGAAGCTATCTTTTGTCAACCCCAATTTTTCCCATTTTCGCCATTGATCGCCCCGACATTTCAAAGTCACGCCACGGCTGCAATTCGATTCCGATCGACCTGAAAATTGCCATACACTCTGACCGCGTGTCTAGAAACGTGTAAGCAAAATTACAAAAGAATCGGAGACCTAAGATTTTTCCCCAATTTTTCGCGATTTATAGAAGGGGGTTACCTTCAATATTTAGCAATATTTGGCAATATTTGGCAAATCTTTGAAGTCGTGCCCCAGCCAAACTATTAGAGCTATCGACATGGCTCAAACGCTAAAATCTTCCCCAAACCTTCCTCTTGAACACGTTATGCGCCACGCCGAATTTCCGCAATAAAAATTGCTGTCAGCCTTGAAGGAGCCATTAAAAAGTTTTCAGTCATGGATCATGGGCCTTACAAAAATTCTGAAATAATCGCCGGTCGATAAAGTGTTAAGGGTTGTTCACCACGAAGTAATTCTTCATTACGGCGACTCCATATGAACATCCGTCGTGACAATACGAAGAATTGCTCTAGTTGCGCTGCTGCTCTCGCACAGAACGTCCTCTGTACGGCGTTTCTCGATTTTTCCAGAGACCGTGTCCTCCTTGAACGAATCTGGTAGATCGGCGCAAAAGTTCTGGCTCGCAGAAAGGTTTTGTCCGAATCGCGCGCTAGTCGAAAGAGTTATTTCGTCGAGAGCTCAGGGTCGAGCGAATGCTCCGAATCGATACGGCGTGAATGAAAGACTGCCAGGCAGCGGCGGACTAGGTGTCGATAACACCTAACGGTATTGGCGGGCGCACGAGCCACGGATTTAAAGTTGGTCATCGGTTTCTTGTTTTCGTCTTCCTCTCTCTCGCTCTCTGGGTCCCTCTCTTGGTATCTTGTACGAAGCGTAGGAGTGATTCAGCCTGCTCTTCCCGTCTGGTTTTTGCCGGTCCGTCGAGGAAACCCGAGCCACGGATGTTACGAATTGAATTTTCACGCCGAGCCTCGATCGAACAGGTCCGCTGCACCTTTCCGAACACGGTTTTTCTTTCGGCCGTTTATTCGATGGACAAACTTCAACCTACATTTTAGCTCGATCGTTTCCAGACGCCCGTGGATTCTCCGATCGATAGCTCTCGTAAGAAAGCGCCGCTAAGAAACGACGTCGCCCGAGTGAGAGAAATAGAGAGATAGAGAGAGAGAGAGGGTGAGAAAGATAGAGGGGTAGGGGGTGGTCACGAAACCGTTTGAATGGCAGCGATAATTCTATCGAGGTTCTCCGTGTGCAGTGCTCGACGGCGCTGGGGGAAATTAAGCACAGTCATATTCGCAATTAGAACGCGGGCCAAGTTCGCTCGTTTGCGGATTGTGCCGTGTAATCTCGCTGTCCCTTCGCCCTCGCGACGGTCGAATCCCCTTTTCCGCGTGACTCGCGATTTTTCGCGTTCTCGAGACGATCGTTAAGCGAGTTATCAGCGCCGGCCCCGGGATTCCCCGCGCTTCTCGAATTATTCGGGGATGATCGATGGGATCGGCGGTTACCGGAAACCGGATCCGCTCGAAAATCCGGTCGAGAATCCGCTCGGAAAATCGAACGGTTTTCCGTCTTCCGATCCGCTGATAGTTTACAATCTGCAACGTCGAGTTGGACTCGGATTCCTAACGGATACGATCGAACAGACTGTAAACTGTTCGGTACATTGAAAAATTACGGGGCGACACGAACACGCAGAGATCTTGCCGAAGAGAAGAACGGAAGGGCGAGCAACGGAAACGAAATCGTAATCGTCGACGTTCGAGAAGAACGACAGAGACGCCGTACGCGATTGTTAAAAACAAAATACGGTTTATTTGCGACCGAGATCGAATTCGATCATTACCGTTGCCATTGTAGAGCCATTGGCGAACGTACATACGTGCGCGATTCGAATTTTTTTAGTTTTCCGGACAGCTGCGTCGAAAAGGATCCGGCACGAGCGTCTCGGCGTCTCCGCAAGAACCCCGAGCGATTACCCGAGGATATTTTCCGAGGACGGAATTAATTGATCCGCGAAGGTATTTAAAAGCGTCGGGGATCCATCGATCGACGTCGAAACGGTACTCGAACCGCTTGGCTAGGAGAAACAGAGTCCGTTGACTCCCGGTGTCTTTCCGGCCTCCAGGAAAGCCGACGACTTTGAACTCCGCGCGCCAAGGAAATTCCATTTCCCTGTATGGGAAACCCACTCGTCGAATCGCCGTGCAGTAATTAGCACCGGTGTATATGGGAATAGGAAAAGGCGCGGAGAGGCCGGAGATCGCCGCGTCGATAGCCTCGAGAACGGTCGCCATCGTCGACGAGAGCCATCTTCCGGCCTTAATCGCCTCTATTCGTTTCATCGAAAACCCACGTGCATGGAAGCTCGCTCGTAAATCGATCCGACCGGAGCTGCGGATGCACCGGATGCGATTTCCGATCGTGCGAGACGCGTACCGTTCCGATGCATTTCTTTTTTCTAATACGTCCGAACGGTTCTTGCGACAACGTATTCGATCGGGACAGCTCCGGACGCATCGAGACAAACGAGGGACCGATCGTGCTCGATCTTGTACGCTGCTTGGTTAATTCATTTTCGAAGTTTCAGCGACCTGCTGATCGTTTCGCGTTCGTCTTTATGCGAGCGAATCGGCGAACGCGTTCGACTCTTCGCGAACCGAGCAGGTGAAAAACAGTCGATCGTACAACGCGCGAATTAAAATGCACCTTACCGTGTTTCGCAATAGCAATTTGTAATTATCGCGTTTCGGAGCTTGAACGAGACTGGCGTACGCGCCTCTGCGACGATAACCAGATCCGGTCGAGTCGTGTCTCTCGACGACGCGAGTTCGAATAAACTTTGACGACTCCTCCGTCGTTTTGCATTTTTGTAAATAGCGTCGAGATAGTGCAACGAGAATCCCTGCATTTGTAGAAAACTCTACACCTCCGAAATTGTTTTTATCAGTCCTATCTATAGCCTTGCTATTAATATCAATGTGGCTGCAATTGAATTTTATGTTCTCTATTGTACTTTCATTAAAAATTCTACCCACATACAATTTTTGTTCTTCAAAAGTATTATGAATATACACACTGTCTGCATTCAATGCATCCCTTTTAACTGTCAAATCTTTAAAAAAGTCATGAGACATTATACCCTCGTTACGTACTAATGTTACTGAGAGTGGGTAATTAATACTTGTCATAAATGATGCTGGTTTCCTTCAAGCTCTTCTCCCTTCGACAAAGTTCAATTTCCCGCTGCA
>CM052092.1:1069546-1089909 GCA_028453745.1 Agapostemon virescens
TTGTTCTAGTTACAAATAAATAAAATCTGCAAGATAACTCGTCGAAGATGCGTTTTTCCTTCGCTCGGTGCTAGCCTCTTCGTTGGTTTCTCTCGTAGCGGTCCATTTTCAAGATTTTGAACCGTTTCCTTCTTGTCCTGTCCAGTGGGTTCTCTGCTTCGCGGCCACCAGAACTGAAATCGTAACTTAATCGCCGATTAAAGCGTAGGGAGTGTCCCCTGGTACCGGACACTAGAAGTGGTAAAATCTATCCGAAGCAAATCGAATAAATTCTACTTGATTTCTTTCGAATGAAATTGCTACCCGGTTCGATCGATTTTCTCGAGCACACGTATTTTCTTTGTTGCTCGAAGCCTTAACGAACAGCGATGAATAATGATATCAACGGATTGAATCATGTAACACACGGGATCCAGTAAAAAGATGGCATTCCTCTTTTTATCTTTGAGCCGTTCCGCTGGCTATCTTTCCATCTCTGTGCTATACTCGCCGCGACAAAGGACCGCGTCGCTCCGAGTCTACGCGAGGCGTTCCCTTTGTCTTCTCTTGCCGAGAGGAATGTTGCCTCTCTTCCAGACTACCCTCCGTCCCAGTTCCGACCGAGGAACGCTCCGGATACGACGGAAGTCGAGCGAGATGCTCCAGGTTCTTTGCAACCCCTTCGACCAGTTCGATGGGTGCCATGGGGGCCATGTTTACACGAATCGCGAACCTCGTCTCTGATTCCATTCCCAGTCGAACGCCCAATGTATTTTTCTATTTCTATCCGGTTCGGCTTCTCTCTTAAATGCAAAAACATTTTAGACGAATTATTAATTAAAATGAATTTCGTCTACCGAAATCAAATTCGCCTAATTTTCACAACAAAAACGATTTATTAACATACAATGAAATCACCAACATAACAATAACAAAAGAATGATCGATACATCGGTGTTACTCTACGACTGAACGACTAGCTTCAGTCATTCATCAGAGTTTCGCTTTTATCTACCCCGTGTCCCTCAGAAATTTCCTTCGGACAAGGAAACTTCTGGGGAAGGGGTCCGCTACAAACATCAAAAGAGGGCTTCGAGTATCGCGTACGTCTCAACGTTTCAATTTTTCATTACTTTATCCAACGGTTCGAATTTCTCGACTCGAGGGAGCTTCGAAAATCTGTACCAATATGGACGACGCGAGGAAACGAAATTAACGGATTTCTAAGCGAGGAATTACCCGGTCGATCCTGTCGTCCATCACCGTTCAGAAATCTTTGGTTCTCCTTGGTTCGGCGAACAATTCCTTGGAGGCATCCGTTATCGGAACGTCGCGCGTCGCTCGGCGAAAAGGTTAACGATACAAGAAAATCCGGGAAGAAGCTGGGATCGAGAACAGGTGACCGGGATTTTTCCGGGGAAAAAATTTTATGGAAATCTCGCGTGTTCCTCGGCGCGTCTATTCCCTGGCTGGCCATTATTCAGCGTGGAAATCAACATCGGTGTCCGGGGCTGTCCCCTACCCCGTGCCCGGAGCCGGAGCCGGAGCAGCACACCGATGCGACGAGCTGCAGCTGCACAGGTGTGGCAGCATCGACCCTCCACCCCTGGCCAGAAGGGGGAGGGGGTAAAGGTTTCATGATGGCAGAGAGGTGCGCATGGCCGCTTTTCGTTTGCCGGCAGACCTGCAGGAGAACGGTTTCCTCGGGAGGGCCAACCCCTTGTTCGAGGGGGTGCGGCCGCCCATAGCTGGTCCAAAGGCGTAAGTCCAAGGCTCGCGTGTTCCCCGTCTTCCTCGCGGCCGGAGTTCGCGGCACGAAACCCGCGGAAACGAGTTTTAATTAATCACGAGAGTCCTCTCCCGGCCCTCGCGCCATCTGCGAAGGATCCTCCGGCAAGCGACACCGCGAGACCCCCGCAAAAACCGATCCTCCAACGAGCACCGAATCTATGGCCCCGTTTTTAGCACACCATTTTCCTCGGAAGAGAGAGAGAGAGAGAGAGAGAGAGAGAGAGAGAGAGGGAAAGAGCAGAAGAGAACAAACGCCAGTTGCGATCTGGGTACTCGAAACACGCCAGAGAATCTCCCGTTTTCGGAACCGATCGAGTTTATCTGCGAGGATCTCGAGGAACATGGAAAGAGTTAGGGCAGAGCTTAGAGCGACGCTGCGGGTCCATGCCGAGTCGCTATCGATTCGTAGCAAACTTGCTTCTTTGGAAATAGATGCTGTTGTATTCTGCTTCGCGTGCGATTCGGAATTTCCTTCGACGAAGAGTGCGAAACCTTCGAGCAAAAGTACCATCGAACCGTTGGCGAAAAGTACTCGATAGCGTTTAAAAATTCTTTGATCGTCTTAAAATTGAAGTACGCGAGTTGTAATTTTTTGATACACCAGAAGCTTCGAATTACTGAACAACTGGTAAACAAAGTTTTAAGAAAATATCTATTGGTCGAAATGGCAAGCTCCATTACAAGTTCATGTACGAAACTTGCTTTTACATTTCTCAGTCGCTTTAGTTTCAATTTCTCAGTTTCTTCTTCAATTCTGTTTACTCGTTGTTCGGTAAACTAAAGTTTTTAAACGTGGCCGAATACTTTCGGGATCGTAGAAACGTCTGAAACGATTATTTGATAAAATGGTACCGGTTTGCGAATGGTAACGATCGTTTTATGTTGTCGTAGACGGTCAACGAAATACACCGACCGACAACTAACGAAGAATTACGCGATACGCAATCCTGGATAACTCACCCTTCGAAAAACTGATGTTCGAAGTCGGTATCGAATAAATGAATTGTTGCTCGTCGAAAGCCGACCGGACGATTAAACGTTGCCCACAGATTTCTATGTATTCGACTAGCGAGTACGATTATGGCGTGAAGGATGCGCGAAGGGCCGTCAGCCTAAAAATGGCGTAGTTTGTAATTGGAGAGGGTCGCAGCATCCATTTCTCTGGCCGCGAGAGCTCGAGAGTCTAATTAACGATAATAGTCGCGAGCAAAATTCATCCGCAGGGCGGGTCATAAAATGGTAAGCACGTCGATGTACACCGGCGGCAAAAACGCCTCCATTTTCCTTGCGGCGCAGTGCACCGGCGGAGGAAGAAAGAGAGGTCCTCTCTGTAGGAGGATCGAACCCGGGTTGCTGGACCTCCGCGATACCTAGAGGGATGATGTAACGAGGTGCGCATGTTCCAGGGGAGGGTGCACGCCCTCTCGTGCAATTTCATTTTCTAAATGAGCAACCCAACCCCCCGAGAGGTTATAGGGTGTGTACCGGTCTCCCTCCCGCCCGCGGCTCCTCCGGCATCGCCTGCAATCGAAACTGCATATCCATTTAATTAATTATGCATGAAGCCGGGGTTGCAGATCGGCGTTATCGGACCGGTTCGTGGCTGGATGCAGGAAAAAATGCAAGGCGTGCGTGCGAAGCGGAATTCCCGCGAAACGGTTCGCGTGGAACTCTAACCGAGTAAGATTCCCGATTCTAATCGGGGAACGCCCTTTTCCGCCGAAATGGGAGTTGGAGGAGCGTCGAAGGGCCCGGGGAACGGTTCGGTTCGAATGAAATCGTATTGGACCGGTTCTTGGGTTCGTTCTTTCCCCGATGAAAACCGTCCCGAGCACAACAGAACCGAAAGAAGAAATAACTTCGCTGGAAAAGTTGACGGTCGTCTAACCCTGACCTGTGCCAACGCCACGGGAATGTCGTCTATTTCCCTTCCAACATGGCGAGCCCTTTTCGAGGATCGGTTCAGAACGCTCCTCCGCGATCTTCCTTCTCGTCGTTCCTCTCTCTCTCTCTCTCTCTCTTTCGTTCTCTCTCCTTTCCTCTCCTCTCCTCTCCTCTCCCGGCCGGATTCGTTTCTCATTAATCTCCGTCTCCACCCTTTTGCTCTGTTTCAAGATTTCTTGCTACCCGGCCGGCCGCCTCTTTCGCCCTCCTCCCTGCCTCTTCCCCTCCCGATGGTGGCAACATGGCCGACCAGAACCGACCAACGAGCACCATCCGGACGATTCGTCCCGGGATTTTTCAAATTTCGCCCGGCAAAGTCCGGTGGATTGGTCGGTGAAAACCGGCGGCGGAAGATGGCCGCGAGATCCTGGACCAAACGCGGTCTCGATCAATGCCGGCGATGGTTTCCAGGGTTCCGCGAGGCGGTTTCCTTTGCTACCCGGGGATACGCGAGAGGAATATGAATCTCCGAGCGTGTCGGCCGTCCTCCATCGCGAAATCTTCCTCTCTCTCGTTCCTCTAAATTCAACGGTCGCTCTTCCATATTCCTTGTTCGGTGCTTTTCGACGTCCACCGGAAACCGCGATCGAACGCCGTGGGTCCGAACCCAGCAGCAACCTTCGCGATCTTCGGCATCGTCCTCGACGCAGGGTCCTCGTCGATCCAGACAACGGGGTCCAATTCACTGATCGTTCGCGGGAAAGGTCACCGTATCGGACCCGCGTAGAACAGGTGTCGAAAAAATGGTCCGGCAAAGAGTTAGACGCGTCGGCCAGCCGGGTCTGTCGGTTTGTCGGTCGTTCCCGTGCCGCGGAGCCAGCAGCGGAATACAAAAAATCTCCCCCGCTCTTCTCTTTCTTCGAGGATGGCCTTGAACTTCGAGGGAGTCTCTCTCGCTGGCCGAAAAACCGTGTCGCAGTTTTTCCTCCGGCCAGCAACGACGCCGCCGGCAGCTCTACGAGCACGAATCACCGGGCGAAACGGCTCTTCTTACAGGCTACTTGTTAGGTAGCTCAGAAGGTGGGACAAACTCCCCCTTGAACCTAACCAGCCACCCCCCTCGCTCGCGTCTTCTTCTACTTGGTCCCGCGACTTGGCGATAAGATTTGTGGTTATAGCTTGTTTTTGGAGCGCTCCGCGGGGGGCGACCACGACCACGGTTCGCCCGAGTCCTTTCCTAGGGTTCTCGACTAGTCGGACAGGGGTGCGATAGGCTTTCCAAGGTCATCGTGCCAGTATCCCCATCCCCCAACCTTAAACCCTAGAAAACCTAGTCGGAATCGCCGGCTATCCGAGGGTTGAAAAATTCTGTAATCTCGGAAACCGAGCATCGCCCAAGACCGATCATGAGTCAAACTTAGGCGGTCGTCGACGAAGGTCAGTTTCGATGTTTTCGTACGCGATTTCGGTCGACGCACTGTCTATAAAGTAAGAGAGTTTCGTTGCGAAGAGGACGAAGCAATAACGTTGTTTGTTTGAATGTTTGCAGGATGTTTCGAGACGAGCTGGAACTTCCCCTGAATTTTCCATGGAGGAACCGAACTGTGAAACTGGCTGCTGACCGGCGACGTTTAAGAAAAGCGCAGCGTCTCTGGTCCAGTGACCCTGTGACCGTGAACGTCAACCCCCTTCTGGTCTGCCTCCACCCTTGGCGATAAGATTTGTGGTTATAGCTCTTTTCTGGACCACGCCGCGGGGGTCGACGACGTCGCTTCCTGCCGAATGCCTTTTTACGGACGCACCGCCGGAGGGTAGTTTCAGGTTCAAGTTCGAAAATCCGGGTCGAGGGGGTTGCAAATCGAGCGGGACCGATTATTCGAGATCGCGGTTCTTATCGTATCTCGCCGCTTTCGACCAGCGCTATCGGTTTCCTATTTCATCGTATTCTATAACGAGTAAGCAACGGAATTCGGCCGTTCTTCCAGACGTCCGGAGGTCCTCGAAGCTGCGAATAATTGACGAACGACGAGTGGAAGACAAACGAGGAGATTGGCTCAAGAGATATTTCTGTGCACGCGTCCACCGACCCCTCGTCTCGGTGGGGTGACTTTTTATCCTAGGGACCGTTTTTTCCCTTCCGAGGAAGAAATTCCCCAGGAATTCGTGGACCGTTTCAGGGGCGGCTTTTTGCATGACGCCTCCCGATGCTCGTGACCTTTTCCAACCTATTCCTTGACGCGTCTGCCAGCGTGAAATTAAGTTGAACCGGGTCAGGGTTTGGTCCTCCTTCTCCGGGCCAAACAATCTTTGCCTATCCGCGATCGTTCCTATTTCGGTTTGCCAATTGCCCCCGCGATGCACAGAGACGATCCTTCTCCCGAGGATTCGGACATTTTTCAATCGTACTGTAAAAAATATTTTATCAATTTAAGAAAGCCGCACGCTTTTCCCTTTTACCCATTTTCCCTGATCCGTTGCGAAAAAGTCGTAAACTCGCTCGACGTTCTCGGTTCTTCCTCGACTTCGATATTTTAATGCCTGTAGAATAATGTAATCGGCGCGACTCTGATTCGCCAAACTATTTAATCTCGAACGTACTCCATCTCGACCGGCAACATCATCGTCTGTAGTTGTCGCATAATTTTTTAGAATATTTTCGACGCGTATCGAGATAAAATATATCCGACGCGGTTCTGTACGAAACATAGATTTAACGGAGTGTGAAAAGAGCAGGAAATAAAAGTTGTACGAATATAAAACAGGGTAGTTAATTTGCATCGATTATCGGGCTTTTTCGTCGAAGGTACACGGTCGAACGGAAACGCGAGTAATTGAATGCAAGTACCATCAGCGGACACCTTCGAAAAATCGCTCGCGACTCTTCCATTTTGTGCAACACCGATCACCTTCTTCGTCCCTGATTGCTTGTACTTCGTTTACTCGTACACTTCGATTTCCTTGTATTCTTTAATTTACCTGTACCTTCGGCTCGTCGCCGATCAATCAACCAACTCCATTGTCGCACAAATATTTGCTTTCCATAGCACAATTCTCGATCTCCCTGAGGTATGTTACTTTTTGCACGAGCCGCGTACCGTCGATGCGTTCACCGTGCCATAATGAGTAAATATTGTTGCCATTCGAATTATAATAATATACACAAACGGCGGGAGAGAGAGAGAGAAAGAGAGAAGCAGAGAAAGAGAGAGAGAGAATATTTGCAAGGAGTAGGGGTTAACGAGAGCCAGAGGGAAAGAGAGAGAGACAGAGAGAAAGAGAAGAAAACCCGCCCGTCTCCCCACCCTCGCGTCTATCCCCTCCGCGAAGGCTCGTTACCCCCACCGTGGATCTCCGGCCACGAGCAAGTCGCGCGGTGTATCGCGACGGAGAGCAACCGACGCGAGCCGAGCAGGTCCGAGCACGGCCGAACGGTTGTTCGAATCGCGACTCCCGCGTCAGTGCTGAAACCGCGTCCGCGGTCCACGGTTCACGATTTCCGGGCCCCCGTCGGTTCTGTTTTTTTTCCTGACCCCTGGCCACAGCGAGGAAAAACAACGGAAGCCAAACGGAAGAGGAACGTTCATCGGTCAGCGGAGAGACGCGGTGGTGTCCGTTCGCGGTCGATCGATAGATCGATCAGTTGGAGAATCGACTAGGCGCGTACCGAGCGGAAAAAGAGGCCGCCGCGCATACCGTGCGCTGCCGGTTTTCGCGCCACTTCTCCTCGCCGGTTAAAATGGCCGCGGTCGCGTCACCGTCGTCGTCGTCGCCTTCGTCTTGGTCGTCGTCGTCGTGGTCGTCGTCGTCGTCGTCGCCGTCGCCGCCGCCGCTGACCCGTTCGTCGGTGTCTCGCGAGTGAACAAGAACAAGAAGGAAAAACAACAAGAAGACGAACACGAAGAAACAGAGAAGGAGGAGGAGGAGGAGGAGGCGGAGGAGAGGAGGAGGACAGTCGAGACAGCTCGGTGGTGTGCACAGGTTTATTATGCGCGTGTCTGGCGTCGCATGGCGCGTCCACACGGTGGAGGTTATCTCGTCGGTGACCCGGTAGACCGGCCCAGGGACCGGGACAAGCTTCTTCGACCGAACGAAAGGACTCGTCGCAACGTTCCTCGGTCGCAGGACGAAGAACACGCGGTCATGGAACGTCCGTGGAACAGCTTTTGCCGTGGCGTCGAGTAGAGAAACCAAAAGAGCGAGAGAGAGAGAGAGAGAGAGAGAGAGAGGAAGACACGGTGACACGATCGGACTCAACGAGGCGTGCGATGACAGTGAGGAGCGTGGTCGACAAGGACAGAGGATCGCGGGCTCGTGGACCATCGAAGTAAGTCTGGTGCAGTTTACCAAGTGCAATCACGCGTGTGCAATAGCAAATTCTTAATCTACGCGAAACTATAAGAAAGAGAGAGAGACACACACACATAAATACACACACATATATATATATACGTACACGCATACGTACACAACACACACACACATATATATATACACGTATATATACATATATATACACGCAACTAGTTAGATACAGTCGGTTAGTGACACGGTAGAGAGAGAGAGAAAGAGAGGAAAGAGAAAGAGGGGGGTAACGTAGGGAATAATCTAGTCAAAAGAGAAACAGTGAGAAGTCGGTGCGACCGGGAGAGCGAGTAAGAAGAGGTGGTCTATTTTGAAGTAGAGACACCGTACTCTCCGATCGAGGGACTCGGCCGAAGGTCGTCGCGTCGTCGTACGGGAAAACACAACACAACAGAAGCGTGCTCACCCTTGTCTCCCGTGAGGACGCGGCTTGTTTACATAGCAGCTCGTCGTCTATCTACCTTCGGTCGATTCGTATCCATGGTGTGCGGCGCGTGCCAGTGTACCGCGCTAGTCGAACGTACGTGTACCGGTCGCGTTCCGCGTTCCGCGTTGTCCATCGTGAACAGCGGTGATCCCAGTGTTCGCCGGTCGTGCGAGATGCGTTGAAGAGAAGACACACGGGACGCGCACGGATATTTTACTTGTCCCGAGGAGATAGTATTCGCGAGAGATAAATATCGATTGGTCTTCGGGAGAACGAAATATATCCGACGTACACCGCTTCCGGAGGACTAGCCGTGCGGGCCAAGGCGACGGAAGTGATCCCAGTCACGTCACACGGATCCGTGGCCATATCGGGACCGATAGGAGGCCGGAGCCCCTGGCCTTCCAGGGGGTGCACAGTGAATTTACAGGGGATTTTTCTCGAGTGACTGCATTCTCACGG
The DNA here is from genome assembly GCA_028453745.1 of Agapostemon virescens. Classification (NCBI taxonomy): domain Eukaryota; kingdom Metazoa; phylum Arthropoda; class Insecta; order Hymenoptera; family Halictidae; genus Agapostemon; species Agapostemon virescens. Next base: position 1,078,452 of record CM052092.1, read on the forward strand.
GTGTTTTAGTGTAATATGTACCCGTGGTATCGGGACAGCGTCGCGGCGGCGGCCGCCGCGGGACTCGGGGGCCCCGTCGGAGTCGTCGGTTCCGGGTTCTGCTCCACCGGACCAGGACAAGCCGGCACCACCATCAAGACCGAGAGCGGATATTCGGATTGCATGTTGGCCCTCGACTACGTCCAGAGCAAGGTTAGTCCCCAAATTTTTGCTTTCGATGCTTTTCACGCCTCGCGTACCGACACGCGGGTTTAGACTTTTCTAGAAACGTTTCTGACTGGAAACGATTACTTGCCGTACCGTTCCCTTTACAACTAAAGCTACTGCGCAACGTCTTTGTCGCTACAAATGCTACGGTAGAAGACAAACGATTGATATCTTTCCCATTGCTACGTTCACTTTTTTGCTGAAATATTTATTACCATAGAATACAATTTTATTTCGTACGAACGGGAATGCTTGATATATATAGTCGTTGGACCATGTCTTAAGTTTTCGTTGCTAAAAATGGTACAGTAGAGGACAAACAATTAATACCTTTTGCAGCGTTTACTTTGATGCTGAAATATTTATTATCATAGAATACAATTTTATTTCCTGTGAGGAATGCTTGATATTTATATTCGTCGGAGAGTGTCTTAAGTCTTCGTCGCTAACAATGGTACAGTAGAGGACAAACAATTAATATCTTTTGCTGCGTTTACTTTGATGCTGAAATATTTATTACTATAGAATACAATTTTATTTCGTGTGGGGAATGCCTGATATTTACATTCGTCGGACTGTGTTTCAAGTCTTCATTGGTAAAAATGGTACAGTAGAGGACAAACAATTAATACCTTTTGCAGCGTTTACTTTGATGCTGAAATATTTATTACTATAGAATACAATTTTATTTCGTATGGGGAATGCCTGATATTTACATTCTTCGGACTGTGTCCTAAGTTTTCATCGCTAAAAACGGTACAGTAGAGGACAAACAATTAATACCTTTTGCAGCGTTTACTTTGATGCTGAAATATTTATTACTATAGAATACAATTTTATTTCCTGTGGGGAATGCCTGATATTTATATTCGTCTGACTGTGTCTTAAGTTTTCGTCGCTAAAAATGGTACAGTAGAGGACAAACAATTAATACCTTTTGCAGCGTTTACTTCGATGCTGAAATATTTATTACTATAGAATACAATTTTATTTCGTGTGGGGAATGCCTGATATTTATATTCGTCGGACTGTGTCCTAAGTTTTCATCGCTAAAAACGGTACAGTAGAGGACAAACAGTTAATACCTTTTGCTGCGTTTACTTTGATGTTGAAATATTTATTACTATAGAATACAATTTTATTTCCTGTGGCGAATGCCTGATATTTATATTCGTTGGATTGTGTCTTAAATTTTAGTCACTAAAAATGGTACGGAAAAGGACAAACAATTAATATCTTTTGCTGCGTTTACTTCGATGCTGAAATATTTATTACAAAAGAATACAAGTTTACGTCCTCTGAACAAGCAGGCATGATATTTATATTCGTCGGACCTTGTTTATAATTTTCATAGCTAAAAATGGTACAGATCAGGACAAATAATTCATATTTTTCAAACTGCTGAATTCGGTGGCAGAAATATTGACCGCGGAAGGATACAATTCTATTTCGTCTAAACGGAATGGCATGATATTTCTATTTGTCAGACCTTGTTTGAAATCTTTGTCGCGAGTCTGACTCGTAACGTGGCTTCTAACGTTACTCACAGTTTTCATCGCAGCTAGATCTACGGAACAATACATTAGACGGATCTATGTAGCTTTGCACTGATTATAACACTGCGCCTATTTGAACTTTATACAATTTTTAGCGTACTATTTGCTTCTGCACACAAGTACGTTCGCAAATTCTCTGATGGAAACATTTTTATAATTTCGTTGACTCTGAAAGAAAAGCAGTTATTTCTGTTGAAGCTTTGTGGTGTAAGCCGTGGCCCAAAGGAAGAATTCCCAACGTTTCTCAAGCATTGCAGCTAGCTTCGTGAGGGGGTCGGAAGACACAGGTTAGGTCTGGGTTAGTTCAGGGTTAGATACAAGATACTGTGCGTCTTCCGATCCCCGATGAAGCTAGCTGCAATGCTTGCGAAACGTTGAGCTTCCTTTAGGACACGTCTTACACCCTAAAGTCTCGACAGAAACAACCATATGATGCCGGGCCGTGAAAGTCTCGAATCTCTGAAAGAAAAAGTTGGGAACCAGGCATCGGTAATCGTGTTTACCACTAAACCCGAATCGTACGACCGAACAGGATGCTCGATGCGTTTCCCGAATGTTCGGTCGACTTTATTTTACTTTTACAAGTTAGGTTTACCGTTGCAAGGTCTTCGCAATCGCGCGGAAATATTTTTCAGATATCAGCGATTCGTCTCGCGTTGTTTTACGCAAAGTACCAAAGATCACTTATTGGATTTTTCGCATACTGCTTCCGAACACGTTGAAGTTTAAGCAGCGACCAATCTTATTCGCCCGAAATTATGCGAAGTGGATAAAGTAGCCTAAACGGTAACGCGTTTACTCCCGAGACGTGCGCAACGGTGTCGTCCTTGCGTCTTCCCTCGGCTAATAATTGCTTCTCCGATCTTTTGCACCCCGGTTCTGGATACGTTGCACTTTGAACATTAAATTGCAAGAAATCTGTGCGTTAAGACCCGAACATATCTTATGACCTCGCAAGCAGGGACCATTCTCGTTGTTCCATATAATTCTTCGCAGCACGGTGGCATTAAAAGCATTCCACCTTTTCAATGCGCGAATATGCACCGTGGGATATTTTTTGACCCACCTCGAAATTTCGCAATCGCAACGTGCAATTTTATTCTGTAACATTCTTTGCCTCAAAAGGTTAAACAAAACCGTTTCACACTCGCAATACCAAGAAGCTACATTGTATCGCTTCTGGCCAGGATTTCGGCGAAACTTGACACCGTGCGCCGGATCCGATCGTCTTCCCTTTATTCTAAGCCGACAGACATTGTTACCCGCGAATTTGCACGTTTTCTTTGAAAGCGAGTAGATCTTTCCGAGTACTTTTCGGAATTTGATAAAAGCCGAAGGTAAACGGTCGGCTCTCCGTTGTCGACACCTTGTAGGACTCGAGTTTCTTCGGTACCGTAGAACCTGCGAGTTGAGCGGTCGTACAGGTGGTAGTACGCGATCGATCGAAGGTTTATTCGTAATCTGTAACGCCCCACTGCGAAATCGTAGAGAGTTTGCTTGGATATTACGGGGGAAAGACCGTAACGTTCAATGGGACCACGAGGTTCGCGCGGTAATGGTGCAATTTTCCATTCAGCAGGAATATCTAGGCTCGTCGGCGATCCAAACCAATCTTCGAAAACGTTTTATTCGAAAGTCTGACTTGTTATCCTCGGAGAGGTCACAGAAAGATTCGCGCGAGCGCGTTGAACGTTGTCGCACGTCGTTTGTATTTCGTTAGAATCGCCGGTTCGATTACCGAACGATTACGGAACGATTACGGAACGATTACGGGACGATTACGATCGTGACTCGGACGGTTCGTCGCCTTGCTTTCGAATAAAAAATGATTGGACCACCGGAATCGTATCGTACGACAGTCGTGTCTTCTTTCGCCGGTTTTCTTTTCGTCGAGGTAATTCGCGCGTTCGGTTTTTATCGAGGATTTTCGCAGCAAGGTTTTTAGCGAACCAAAGAAAACAAAGTTTGTCCGCTTCTTCGGGCTGTTCTGTTTAAAATGTGGTGCGATTTAATAACAGAGCATTAACGATCTACACTGTGCGTCAATCGATTACACATTTCATTTAATTTCTTCATCCGAAGAGAACGTTTAGCAAAGTTCAGCGCTATTTCCAGGAACGTGTCCAGAACAGAGACAGCTTCGTGTCGGTAACAGAAAAAGTACTACGCGTTGCTATTTATTATAGTGCTGTAATTTGACGTATGAATAGATTACTAGCATTTACATCATAGCGGATCCATAAATATTTTATTGACTCCAACGAGGCAGCTTTTTCTCCCGATCCATTCATCTTAATTTAATCGTTCCTCGGGCATCGCGTTTTGTAATTGCATTTAACAGCATTTTGCACTCGTGCGATTTACATTGTATTCGAGCACACCCGAACCTCGGTTAAAAAGCAATCTTTCTCTTTCTCTTTCTCTCCCTTTCTCTCTCTCTCTCTCTCGCTCTCTGTCGTCGAAACGTTTGTTGCCTATCGTCCGCGTGTCTCTTTTTCTTTCACCTTGGACAGACATCGGGCCCGGTACACTTCGACCGGTTTCAAAACAGCTTCACTCTTTCCGAAAATAAATCGGCACACCAGTTTCCGGGAAAGCCGAGCGTTCCAAAGGGAAAGAGAGAGAAGCAAATAATAACACAGTGTTACTGTTACCGTTCCGGTTGAAACGGCGAATCATTTTTCTCGCTATCCGACGACGCGACGCGGCTTCTCGGTAGCGAATCCTCATACCGAAGCGCTGACATAATTGCGGAGAGACGAAGGGCAGCGGCTCGCTGTGAGACACATTTTTATGGATAAATAAAATCCTTTCGTCGTCGACGCCGCTAGAAAGTTTTCCACCGGTCTGCGTCAGCCTTGACACGCACACAGTTCCGATAAATTCCAAACTCGCTTTTCCGCGGAGCGATGCGATGCCTCCGCTCGGCGACTTTTGTCCCACCGCGAGATATCGCGTTCGAAAAATGGTTCGCGACTTTCGGAAATTCATCGAGGATCCTTCGCTCTCTCGATCGCGCTCGCGCACGCTCGTTTCTTACTGGAAACAATTACAAAACGCAGAAAGCGCTCGGGAACGGGAAGCCGTGAGATTAGCTTTTTCCCGCGATCGTAAAGGATCGCGTAGTAAATCAAATATAATTAGGAAAACGTCGAGCATTCTCTAAATTGGAGTGCGAAGTCGCCTGCGGATCGCCTAGCGGAATTACCGAGGTCTCTCGATTTTATTCGCGTCGTCGCGATTTGTTACAGTGGAAATCGTCGATTCGACGAGTCAACCCTTTGCGCTCGAAACTGCTTCGACTCGGAAATCTAAGCATTTCTTCCGACCTAGAATTTTATTATTTCGTTTCGCACGATTTATTTCGTCTTATGCGCATGGGCTTTTTAGCTGTTACTCGTCCTTGCAACGGTTACATTTTTAGGGAGTTTTTGGACACGAGCTTAGCAACGTAAAAATTGTTTTAACACTTTATCGACCGCTGACTATTTCAAAATTTTTGTAAGGCCCATGATCCATGACTGAAAACTTTTTAATGGGTCCTTCAAGGCTGACAGCAATTTTTATTGCGGATCAGCAATGCATACCCAATAATATTGTCTAATAATGTTGTTACAAATTGGAATGTAATAATGGAATTTTAAGCTTGATTTTGATAACGAAATCTATGACACTGAGTAGTTTCTCCAACCTTCTTGCATTTCTTGGACCACCGTCAGATTGGATGTAATGAATATATTAACGTGGAAATTTATTTTAAAATCGCACAAATAACCTTCAAGGCTGACAGCAATTTTTATTGCGGTTCAGCAATGCATCCCCAATAATATTATCTAACAATGTTGTTACAAATTGGAATGTAATAATGGAATTTTAAGCTTTATTTTGATACAGTGCGAATATTGAAAAGCCTAATAATAGGCTTCCGGTCGATAAAGTGTTAAACGGTGGAGCAAAGGGTTAACGAATAGGTCAAGGAATAGCGCGATCCTGGAAATTAGCACGAGACGATACTCGATTCGAAACCGCCGCGAATTCTTCCGATGATCGATCTCGCGTTCGTTTCAATCGATCGCTTCGCAATTAAAAGGTGGACAAAAACCGAGCTGGAACGATCCTTTTTTTATGGTGATCTCGCGAATCATCCTTCGAAAGACAATGCCAGCGTTATGCGTTCCCGAAGACGAAGATCGGTATCGAGGTTATCGCGAGTTAACAGCGGACTTGGCGCTTCGGAACCTAATCGCCGGACGTTCATCGCGCCGAACGAAGCACCGCGTGTTATGTGCATCTCCGTTGGAAATAAATTATAGCGGCGCTTTGGTAATTAATGTCTGACAATGTGGAGCTGCTTGAAACGCGGTTCGATCGGCTTTGGCAGAGATCCGCGCGATTCGCCGTCTGCCGATCGTCTGCTACCGCGTTCTCGTTGACGCTATTTTCGACGTGACCGTTAATCAAATCAACACCGAACACATCGATACCTGTCGAATAACCGATTCCGGAATTTGTATTTCATATGAAATTTGAAATTGATATTGCAATCGTGTTTTTGTAGGACACGTTTTGGTTCCTGATTTTTATATTCCTGAAAATCGTCCAAATAAATTGAAGCTTGTAATTTTGATACGGTAACCCATCGATTTGAAAGGGTTAACCCTTTGCACTCGAAGCTGTTTTAACTAGAACACCAGAGCATTTCTTCTGACTTAGGTTATTTTCATTCCACATAAATTATTTCATGTTACAAATATAGTATTTTTACTGCTATTCGTCCTTACAACACTTAAATTTGTATCAAATTCTTAAATTTAAAGATAGCGATGTTCAGATCATTTTAAATAATAATGTGTTAATTTTTCGTGGCGCCGCAGAGTCGCCATTCGAGTGCAGAGGGTTAAAAATGGAAGCTATATGTGTTGAAGCTACGAACCCTCTCTTGGACATTTAGCCGTATACGACAGAGAAATCTTATCGGTTACCGTACACAGACACGGTTTCACGGTATAACCCTTTGCCTTCCAAGCAATTTTAATTCCTAACTCGAAACATTGTTTTTGTCCTAGAATAATTCCATTGTACGTGGTTCATTCCATTTCGTGCATGTGAAATTTGCTCCTATTAATCGTACAGGCAACGCTTCAATTTTTACTATCTTCTTAACACTTTGATCATGTCAAAATGTTTGTCCATGTTTAACAATAAATTTGTATATTAACCCCTTGGCCTACAACAACGAGTCAGACTCGTGATCAAGATTTCTCACTGATGGATCTTCTAAACACGTATTTCTTTAATTTTCTTTAAACGGAATTAACGTTTTCTTTAATTGTAGATCGTATACGATCATTGGAGAATAGCTAGGCACGCAGTAACTACAAATTTGTTTTTTCTTTTCGTCATTCTGCGGACGACAAAGAATGTCTAGTCACTTTTATTGTAAAATAAGTCACAGGCCAAGGGGTTAACCACTTGCGCTGGCAACTCGTTCGCAAATACGTATAATCGGGACGTGCTTGACACGTCTTTCCAGCGCAAGTGGTTAACCCAACGATCGCTAGTTTCGTTCGATCAGCTGCCAGTCGATCGAGTTTTCGAATATCAGATTTATAAGCAGAAACGGTTGACCGTGCACGGCAGAAGATCGAACCGCGTTTCGATCTCGATAATCTCATTCTCGCCCTCTGGGCAATCGAAGCGAGTAGCATCGAGCGTAACGCGTCTTCCAAGATGGAAAGAAACGAACCGTTGTCTTGCAAAAGTTTAGAAACGAATCGACCATTGAAAAACTTAATGGATCATCTTTTCGACGATACGGATCGTCGATAGATCGATGAAAAAAACAGATCCGTTCGATTGCACGAATTCCAGACTCCGTGGACAGCCTTCGCCTAGCTGCCCACGTCGTTGCATGGCGAATTTCTCTGTGAGGTAACTTCGTTCGCGGAATTGCAGGACCGCGGTTAATGGTCACGGACGTAATTAGGCGGTTTCAAAACGCGTTGTAACAATCGTTCGGAACAGCGAAAAGAGCGAGACAAAAGAATTTCTACAGCGAACGCCGGCCGTGTCTATCAATTATCCGACCGACTTCCTTTACGGATCCGTGAAATTCGCGACACGGTGGAAAGAGGAGAGAACACTGCTGGAAAAAAAGAGACTCTGGAAAAGAACGCGGACCGGATCGAGGCTCGTTCACGGCTCGGCCGACTTCATCGCATAGGCGAGCGTGTTCGTATCGTTCTTCGGCGACTTTGTAATTAATCGTTTGGTCGATCGGCTCGGCTCTTTTTTCACGTCGGCCGGCCACGTGGCGGGAAAAACCTTCGGAATCGGCCCGGGTCGGCTCGGTTCGGTTCCGCGCAAGAAAATAATCCGCAGTGTCAACCTGTGAAAATGATTTGCCGGTAAAAAGCCGCGAACGCCTCGCGACGCGGTCTCGATCTCTTGACGGCCGTGTACACGATCCTCTCCTCTCTTCTCTCTCTCCTCTCTCTCTTTCTCCTCTTTCTCTCGGCGCGGTAGGGGAACGGTTTTTGAATCGCCGCCGAGCTAGAAAGCGGTATTTTTTCGCGATTTTTTGCCCGGCTGGAATGTAACGGTGCGGCAGGATCGTGGAAATCGATTGGTAGCGGATCGATGGTCGATCCGTGTACACCTCGTCGGTTGGTTCGATCGAACGATAACGCGCGCGTTAACAGGGCGAAACGTACGGCGGCCTCGACTTCTCCGCGCCTTTGCTTTTCTCTCGTTTCCCCTTTTCTCGGGGTTTTATTCGTCGGTTTCAATTTGTTGACGGGATCGGTGCCCCGCGCGCGCTCGCTCGCGCTCGATAAAAATCGACGATTAATCGATTCGACGACGGTGAGAACACGAGAGAGTCTCTCGGGATCGAGGTGTGGCGTGACGAGGGATATCGCGCGGTAATAGGTCTTCGACGCGGGAAGGCAGCGGGCTTTTATCTTAGCGCGAAATGATAATTAGCCGAGGCGTTAATGGCGGCGTAACGCGCGCGCACCGGTCTTTAACCGTTAACGAGCACGATCGAGCACGGTCGCAACCACCGTCGACGCGACTTTGTGGCCGGAGCACCGATTAAGATCCAGTATCGATCATAATAATTCCCGTCAATTAGTCACCGCGTTGAAAATAATCCCGTTGATCGACAGTTACGGCGTTCGCTCGTTTCGAGGATTTTCTCTGGCGTTCCCTTTTTAACGCCCGCGCGCGCGCACATACACACACGCACGCACACTCTCGCTCTCTTTCTCTCTCTCTCTCTCACTCCCTCCCACCGGTCTCTGTCGCGCTTTTCTTGCGATAACGCGATCGAACAACGTTTCAATTAACCGATCGCGGAAAAAAAGAAACCTGCACGTTGCCGCTGTGCGAAGTTCCTTTTTTTCATCGCAGTCGGATGCAGGAAACTATGGACAGCCGATAAAAACACGGACCAATACGGTAGCCGTGAACGATGGTTTTTCACGGACGGGGAAAAAAGAAGTTCAACAGCGAGCGTGCGTCGCTACCGCAATCGCGGAGAAACAGTTTTGTCGTTCGTGGCCGGGCTTTCGACGATCGCAGCTTGCGTCGAAAATCGTTAATCCTTTCGACCTGTCGTCGAAAGCGTCGGCAAACTATCGCCAAATATTTCTGGCCAACAGATTCCACTGGGAGAACGAACACCGTTTCCTTTTCGCTAGTTTTCTTCCTAGTTTGCGAGGAAAAGGCGTCGACGAAAATTGAGAAATCCATGGGGATTCGACGACGGCGTCGCTTTTATTGAATCCTTGTTGCGAAATTGTCGTGTTTCGTGCATCGCGTCCATCGCTTCGGTTCCGTCCATCTTCCGAGACGATCGCGCGTCCAATTTGCGCAAAATTTTTGTAATTTTCAATAAGCAACACAATTCTCTCGTCGGTCTACTCCGCCAATCATACTAGAGTCCGAGGAAACTTGAAACGTTCTGAAACTTTTACCGCGAGAATGATAGAACGTCGAAGAGCGTACCTCCGAGTTCAAAGAAATACAAAATGGAAGAGTTCCGAGGTGATTTTAACACTAAACCTACCGAGCATTAAAATTGGCTAGTAAATATAGTCTTATAAAAATTACAAGATTTCATTTACTTAGATTTTGTGAAATTTTTACTGGAATAGATAAATAAAGAAAGAAATCCATTCAATCGATTTCTGCAAAGACGATTGTATAATTGCAATAATTGCAAAATAAAGAATCTGGAAAGGGTCATTTGACCCTCTGTGGTAGGTTTAGTGAATGCGGAGCCATTTTGCTTAGCATTTTATTTACCTTTAAAAGAAAATAATGCAACTGTGCATAAGCAAAAGACTCGCTTAGCCCATTTGTGATTTTCTGTTTCAATCGAATTTATTGAAGTAGTGCTAATATTTCTTAATATTATATGAATTATATATAACATATTAATTTGTAAATTTGATACCGTCAGTCCCCAGGGATTGACATAGCATTCAACGTGTTAAATAAAATATCTTTTCAATGCATTGCTAGACTGCGACACTCTGTGCATTATAGTACACCATAATAACGAACAAACTGTAAAATACAAAGTCTAGAAAATCTAATAATGAATTGCTATTTTATTTTTTACTTATTTAGAGATGCAACGAACAGCGGGACTACCGCTTTAATTTTTCGTCTCTGTAGGAGTGACAATATTCTTTCAATATACTCGAAACTAAGTCAGAACTAAACATTATTGCTAACTATTAAGTATAAATGCATTCTACACCGTACAAGTATCTTATTCGTCGTTTTTTAGTATTATCGGAAACAACGCGAATATTCAAGTCACAGTTATCGTTCCACCCTGCGAAGCGACCATTCGTTCGATCGAATCGTCGGACGCTGTGCAAATTAACACATTAACTGTCCAACTGACGACCTCAAAAATTCTATAAAATGAACTAAATTCATTTAATGAATTTATTCTTCCTGTAGTCTTCAGGTATCAACTAAATTGAATGCAACGAATATATTAACGTTCAAATTTATTTTTCAACATGGACTAATAATTCCGTCACTCATATACGGGTGACACGGCAGTCAAAATGTTAAACGACGATTTTGACATTCCCTTGAACGTCCTCAAATTACGTTTGTGCATCGCGATCGCGTCGAAGCAGTGCCAAAACGCGGCGTCGCTCGACACGCCACGGTTCTCGCGACGTTCGAGCCTTCGGTTCGAATCGGCGGGGGATTTTCGAATGTTGAAAACGAGGCGTAACGCGGCGAGCGAGGGAAGAGAGGCGGAGCAAAAAATGGGAGAAGTTTACGGTGCACGGATTTGCCAAGCGCGGCGGGTAATTGAATAAAGGCGACGAGATGAACTCTCCTCTATCCTGGTTGCAACGTGTAATTGCCACGGTAGTTAGCGGGGCAGCACTTTTAATTATGTATATTATATATCCCGCAGCGAAGTTTTCTGCGCTCCTGTGTTTCGGGCTCTATCGCGCTCTCTCGCGATCTTCCCCCTGGTGTTGCACGGCCGGCAGAGCGATTACGCGAACCGCGGAGATGAATATAATAAAGACGATTACCGGGAAAAACGCGCGATGACAGAAGATTATGAGAATAATTGCGGTGCAACGTGCGCGCAGGCGGGTCATAAGGCCGTGACTAATTGCCCTGCTTACGGGCAATCGTTCCCCCGATCT
>CM052092.1:1105942-1118221 GCA_028453745.1 Agapostemon virescens
GCAAGAAGGTAGAAGAGAATAGGCAATAAACAGTCGCGCGCGTAAATGGACTATGAAAAATTGAAAAAAGGAATAGTTGCTGGAGGATACGAAGCAGGAGCAGCAGCAGCAGTAGCAGCAGGGTAACAAAGTAAAAGAGAACGGAAAGGTAGGAGCAGAGCGGGGAATGCCAGTGGTATAAAAGCGAACGCGCGTAGCCGCTAATGCGACGACGTGCAGTATCGTTGGTCCGCCGTAAATCTGGGAAAAGATTTGAATAATTGGTGCTTGGTTAGCAGCAAGAACACAGCCCCGGCCGGTTATTAAACTGGATCGGCACACCTGGCGTATCAGGGTTTTACGGTTGACTAGCCTGCTGGTCGAATAATTGGTTCAACGACGCCGGAGCTTTTCAGGCGCGTTATTTAATTTGCGCTGACAATGTATACACGGGTGTTCGAATCGAATCTCGCTCGCGAGCATGCTACCGGCGGCCGTCCGCGTGCGTTTCGCCTCGTATAATTAACGCGCCGGATTGATTGATGCCCAATTAGTACGTGGAACGCGTTTTCTTAATTGTTAAAAGGAAAACGTCGAACGAATCGTGTACCGAGCCAGCCAGAGAGCAGCATCCATAATCGCCGTTGACTTAATGGGTCTAGCGTTCGATCGTAAATTACACGGGTATTCCGGTGGCCGGTTTAGATCTTTAATATCCAGTTTATGTTATTTAATATCCAATTAACCGATCCACTGTTGCTCGACGCAGCTCGCCGCGCGCCGCGAGTCGCGCTTTCCTTCGCTTCGCCGACGCCGTCGGAAAGATCCCGGGGAATCGAAAGCTCTCGACTATTCGAAAACCGCGTTTCTCTACAAAATCGGAGAAACCCCGCGAAAGGAATACTGTCCAAGTTATCGGAAAACGCGATACGAATGCACGAGATTCGCAGTCTCCTCGTTCAGTTACGAGTTATACACCGGTAACTTCTTAGTACGGAGTTATAATGGGGTTGATAAAACGAAGCCCCCAGGATTTCCCTGAAATGCTGGCCTCGATATTGAGTAACATATTTAAAGAGGAAGGTCTGGGGAAGATTTTGCCGGTGGAATCATGTCGATAGCTCTAATAGTTTGGTCGGAGCACGACTTCAAAGATTTGCCAAATATTGCCACAAAATCGCTGAACATTGAAGGTATACCCCTTCTTAAAATCGCGAAAAATCTTTAGGTCTCCGATTCTTTTGTAATTTTGGGAACACGTTTCTAGACGCGCGGTCAGAGTGTATGGCAATTTTTAGATCGATCGGAATCGAATTGCAGCCGTGGCGCGACTTTGAAATGTCGGGGCGATCAATGGCGAAAATGGGAAAAATTGGGGTTGATAAAACGAAGCCCCCTGGATTTCCCTGAAATGCTGGCCTCGATATTGAGTAATATATTTAAAGAGGAAGGTTAGGGGAAGATTTTCGCGTTTGATCCATGTCGATAGCTCTTATAGTTTGGCCGGGGCATGACTTCAAAGATTTGCCAAATATTGCCACAAAATCGCTAAATATTGAAGGTAACCCCCTTCTTAAAATCGCGAAAAATCGTTAGGTCTCCGATTCTTTTGTAATTTTGGCTACACGTTTCTAGACACGAAGGCAGAGTGTATGCCAAATTTTAGGTCGATCGGAATCGAATTGCAGCCGTGGCGCAACTTTGAAATGTCGTGGTGATCAATGGCGAAAATGGGAAAAATTGGGGTTGATAAAAGATAGCTTCCTGGATTTTCCTGAAATGCTAACCTAAATTGTGGGAGCTTTTCTTCAAGAGGAAGGTTTGAGGAAGATTTTCGCGTTTGATTCATGTCGATAGCTCTAATAGTTTGGCCGGGGCACGACTTCAAAGATTTGCCAAATATTGCCACGAAATCGCTAAATATTGAAGGTAACCCCCTTCTTAAAATCGCGAAAAATCATTAGGTCTCCGATTCTTTTGTAATTTTGGGAATACGTTTCTAGACGCGCGGTCAGAGTGTATGCCAAATTTTAGCTCGATCGGAATCGAATTGCAGCCGTGGCGTGACTTTGAAATCTCGGGGCGATCAATGGCGAAAATGGGAAAAATTGGGGTTGATAAAACGAAGCCCCCTGGATTTCCCTGGAATGCTGGCCTCGATATTGAGTAACATATTTAAAGAGGAAGGTCTGGGGAAGATTTTGCCGGTGGAATCATGTCGATAGCTCTAATAGTTTGGCCGAGGCACGACTTCAAAGATTTGCCAAATATTGCCACAGAATCAGTAAATATTGAAGGTAACCCCCTTCTTAAAATCGCGAAAAATCTTTAGGTCTCCGATTCTTTTGTAATTTTGGGAACACGTTTCTAGTCGCTCGGTCAGAGTATATGGCAATTTTTAGATCGATCGGAATCGACTTGCAGCCGTGGCGCGTCTTTGAAGTCTCGGGGTGATCAATGGTGAAAATGGGAAAAAATGGGGTTGATAAAACGAAGCTCCCTGGATTTCCCTGAAATGCTAACCTAAATTGTGGGAGCTTTTCTTAAAGAGGAAGGTTTGAGGAAGATTTTCGCGTTTGATTCATGTCGATAGCTCTAATAGTTTGGCCGGGGCACGACTTCAAAGATTTGCCAAATATTGCCACGAAATCGCTAAATATTGAAGGTAACCCCCTTCTTAAAATCGTGAAAAATCTTTAGGTCTCCGATTCTTGTGTAATTTTGGTTACACGTTTCTAGATGGGTAGGCAGAGTGTATGCCAAATTTGAGCTCGATCGGAATCGAATTGCAGCCGTGGCGCGACTTTGAAATTTCGGGGCGTTCAATGGCGAAAATGGAAAAAGTGGGGTTGATAGAAGGTAGCTTCTGAAGTCCCCTGATATACTAGCCTACATTTTGGAGCTCTGCTTAACACGTTACTCGACTGTTTATACTCTGATTCGTCTATCGACGAGCGGCCCGGCAAGGCCTGTCTGACAACTAACCGTAGCTTGAACGGAACGGCACAGAAATTCGGCGTGGCGCTTAATGTGTTAAATAAGTAATAAAATCTCTGCTGTTTCGATCAAAGGCAGTCGAAAACGAACGATCGCTATGCCGTGTGGTGCGTGAACGCCCCACGCTATAAGAGACGCGGTATACATGATATTAACCCTTTTCACTCGAAGCAATTCCACTCCAAAATCGAAACAACATTTTTATCTGTAATTGCTCCACTGTAGATAGTTCGTTTCCGCTTGTTCATACGAAATTAATTACTATATCTCGTATTTAGAACTTCAACATTCTTGTCGATTTCTCAAGTGCAAACCTAGCGACGTAAAAGTTGTTTAAATAATAGTATTTCAAGTTTTAGTGTTGCCTTAGAGGCGCCATTCGAGTGCAAAGGGTTAAAGACATCTAATATTCGACTGTACGATGAATTTTCGGTTAGAACTGCAAGCGGCCTGAACTGAAAGTTCGGCGTACCCTGCGCGTACGTGCAAACTTAATCGAAGAAAATCGCGTCGACGAATCTTTCGCATTCTCAAAAATAAAAATTGGGAGTCGGCGAATTTCCGAGTCGAAGCACAAATTTGCAAGCTTTCGACGAGAGCGTCGAAGAATATCTGTAGACGTCAAAAGCACGTGGTCGTCGATGGATCGCTCGATCCACGACGCGAAACGCGCGCGAGATTCGATTTCGCCGTCGCGAACGTATCCTCTCCTTCCACGGCGCGAGAGACTGGAGAGAGAAGCTGGAGAATCGCGGGAGAGGAAACGAGAGAGACGAAGAGAGAGAGGCGAGCGTGTACCATCGAAGCTTCGCTCGAGAACGTCGAAACAGTTCTGCGTTCTGCCGCGGCGTGGCACTAGCAGCCGCGCGATTATGAACGCCTCTTCGAACCATGCTCTTCCTTCTCTTATTTATTCGCTTCGGCTTTCCTTTCGTCCCTTCTCTTTCGGTCCACGATGAGCTCCGCGATCGAAATCGCCTCGAAAATATCCTAGACACTTTTTTTCGCAACAAAACGAAAAGAAGAAGTTCGACTTGAGAAATAATTCAGCTTCCAAGAGAAGAATCTTACACCAAACTCTACCACTTCCGGTCAAAATGGCCGATTTCTAATTTTTCTTTTCACGATCAGCGTGATTACAAACACACATACCTGGGAGTCGATCGAATGTCTTTAACCCTTTGCACTCCCAGCAATTTTCATTCCAACATCGAGACTTTTTTCGATCTAGAATAGTTCCATTGTACAAGACTCATTTCCTTCCGTGCATAGAAAGTTTATTACTATTACTCGTACCTGCAATATTTCAATATTTACCGATTTTCTAAATGCAAACATAGAGATGTAAAAATTGACAATTTTTATTGTCGCCTCAGAGGCGCCATTCGAGTGCAAAGGGTTAAACAAATTAATTCTTTTACGGCTCGGTGCATCTAATCGAAATTCCCAAATACTCTGGAAATTAATTCTTGTATCGAACGCTCGCGTCTACGCGCGTCGATGCTTTCTAAAGTCGTTGCGACTCACTGTCGCGTGTTTATCAAGTTTTGTATTAAAACTTGGACGCTCAGCCGACGAGGAGAGCATTCAAATTAAGAGCGACCATTCTCGAACGGTCTCGTCCTCGCTTCCCCTTTCCGAGTGTTCGCGTACGCGAGCGTTTACACTTTATAAAGCCTTTGGAACGCGTTAAACGCCGTTATGCGTATTCGTTAAATCTTATACGGTGTTCAAGGTTCGACGTTCGGCCAATAAGGAAAGAATCGAGCGTAGAAAATTGTGATCTTCGGGTTGGATCGGAGCGTCGACTCGGCATAAGCGCACTTTCAACTTTCCGCGATAAATTCGAGGCGGTATCGCGCGGATGGTTTAACGATCCAGGACTTTTCTGATTCGGCGATCTCTATTTTTGGAAACGGCCGGGCACTTCCTCGTCCACTCGACGGGCGAACATAACGAGGCCCGGTCACGTCAGCCAATTATCTCGTTCTCCTTTTCTCATTCTTGCGCCGATCGTCGGGATTTACGCAACGTTGATTAAATTTCGAGCGAGCGGGCTCTCCTAGTTCGTCCTGGCTCGATTTAATTGGATCGGAAACGCCAAAGATGCTGACGCGTTGTTTCGAACCGATTGAAATTCCGAAGAAAATTCGTTAAACCGCGCGAGCAGGAGCGACGGGACGCGACGGAACCGTCGGTCGTCGTCGGATCGTTCCGGCGCGTCGTGCCAGAAGTTACGACTCCATTAAGACGGAAGAGAGGCTGCCTATTTTTTCGAGTTCATTTCGGCTCGCATAAAACAAGCTATTTAAAACGCAAGGGCGTAGGAGCTCGTTCCTCGATCGCTGCGGACCTTAAAGGGGAAGTTCGTGGAACGACTTTCGATCGGTTCTCGGCCAGATCGATGATGGATCTCGCTCGGCCAGTTCGGTCCCCAGGAACTTGGAGCGGCTTCTCCGATTGTTCCGACCGGCATTCCACCCGCGGCCAACGTTCGTTCCGTTCGTACCCGCTCGGTTTGTTCCTTTCCTCTTTCTTTTTTTTCGCGGCGAAACGATTTGTGCTTCCCGGAGCAGTTCATATCACGAGATAGAAATGTCGCTAGTTTCCCTGGGAAAAAGAAGAAACCGCGCGGCGGCGCGGGGCTCTCTCGCTCGGAAAAAGAGGAATTACTGTTAGCCCCGTACATGGAAGAAACAACGTCATTGCTCCGTGTGAATACGGTTTTTACGAAGATGACGACTCTATTCGCCTTTTAAGCAGCTATCCTTCGGGCCGATTACTCGCGGAAACCATTATTCCACGCCGCCCGGTTCCCGGCCTCCGGCTAACTCGCCGCAGAAAATTCACTGGGACATTCTGCACGCTCGACGGTTTCTTGTGCATCGGTAAACGATCAATTAGCTTCATCGCAGCGTCCCGTGCTCGTCCCTTCGAACGCCGAGTCCCCGTCTTCCCTCGAAAAAGAAATCTCCGCTTCCAAATTCGTTTCGATGTCCTCTGGAACCGTCGCGGAAGATTACAGCGACGAACCTGCATCGGTCCCGGTGTTACAAATTAATTTGCCATCTTCGAATCAATCATGGTCCGGGCTTCGACGACTCGTTGCTCCGTTCTTCGGAAATTAGCCGACAAACGCACCGACTCTGGAGTCGGTGTGTACCATTACAGGAAGAAATTAGTTTGCCGGTTCTAGAATCGTCCGGTACAGATTCTAGAGTGAAACAATTACAGTCTGGGCTTTGGAAGCTGTTCTTCGGAAACTGGCTCGCGAACGCGCCGTCTCTAATGGTACAAACCAATTTGCTAGCTCTAGAATCCTGTGGTACGGATCCCAGAGCGAAGCGATTACTATCTTCGAACCTTGCCAGACGGATATTTCGATTTCAATAAATACAGATCAACCCTTAGCGGTCCAAGCAATTTTAATTCCGAAATCGAAGCATATTGTTCACCTAAAACAGTTCCATTGTACATGGTTCATTTCTTTTCGTGCATATAAAATTTGTTGCTATTATTCGTGCGTACAACGCTTTAACTGTTATCGATTTTTTAAAAGCAAACATGGTAATGTAATAGTTTGTTGAAGTAATAGTATGGAAATTTTTAGTGTCGCCTAAGAGGAGCCATTGGAGTGCTAAGGGTTAATTCATCGAGGTCCTGTTCGAGTTTCCAGGGCCCCCATCTAAGATGACGAGTTTCTACTTAATCTTCAGTCTTTAAATATATCAATTTTCATAAAGATCTGCAGCTATGATTGCCCCATTTTATGTCGATCTAACGTTCGAAAAACGACTTAATTCCAACATACAGGGTCTTGTCAAGAACCTTTGTACAAAGTTCCAAGTTAACCCTTAGCGGTCCAAGCAGTTTTAATTCCGAAATCGAAGCATATTGTTCACCTAAAACAGTTCCATTGTACATGGTTCATTTCTTTTCGTGCATATAAAATCTGTTGCTATTATTCGTACGTACAACGCTTTAACTGTTATCGATTTTTTAAAAGCAAACATGGTAATGTAATAGTTTGTTGAAGTAATAGTATGGAAATTTTTAGTGTCGCCTAAGAGGAGCCATTGGAGTGCTAAGGGTTAATTCATCGAGTTCCTGTTCGAGTTTACAGGGCCCCCGTCTAAAATGACGAGTTTCTACTTAATCTTCAGTCTTTAAATATATCAATTCTCATAAAGATCTGCAGCTATGACTGCCCCATTTTATGTCGATCTAACGTTCGAAAAACGACTTAATTCCAACATACAGGGTCTTGTCAAGAACCTTTGTACAAAGTTCCAAGTTAACCCTTAGCGGTCCAAGCAGTTTTAATTCCGAAATCGAAGCATATTGTTCATCTAAAACAGTTCCATTGTACATGGTTCATTTCCTTTCGTGCATATAAAATTTGTTGCTGTTATTCGTTCGTACAACGCTTTAACTGTTATCGATTTTTTAAATGCAAACATGGTAATGTTACAGTTTGTTGAAGTAATAGTATGGAAATTTTTAGTGTCGCCTAAGAGGAGCCATTAGAGTGCTAAGGGTTAATTCATCGAGTTCCTGTTCGAGTTTACAGGGCCCCCCGTCTAAGATGACGAGTTTCTACTTAATCTTAAATCATTTTCTATCGATCTGACCTTCGAAAAACGATACAATTCTAAGATACAGGGTCTTGTCAAGAACCTCTGTACAAAGTTTCAAGTTAATTCATCGAGGTCCTGTTCGAATTTTCAGGGTCCCCGTCTAAGATGACGAGTTTCTACTTAATCTTCAGTCTTTAAATATATCAATTCTCATAAAGATCTGCAGCTATGATTGCCCCATTTTCTGTCGATCTAACGTTCGAAAAACGACTTAATTCTAAGATACAGGGTCTTGTCAAGAACCTCTGTATAAAGTTTCAAGTTAATTTATCGAGGTCCTGTTCGAGTTTACAGGACCCCTGTCAATTCTCATAAAGATCTGCAGCTATGACTGCCCCATTTTCTGTCGATCTAACGTTCGAAAAACGACTTAATTCCAACATACAGGGTGTTGTCAATAACCTCTGTACAAAGTTCCAAGTTAACCCTTAGCGGTCCAAGCAGTTTTAATTCCGAAATCGAAGCATATTGTTCACCTAAAACAGTTCCATTGTACATGGTTCATTTCCTTTCGTGCCTATAAAATTTGTTGCTATTATTCGTGCGTACAACGCTTTAACTGTTATCGATTTTTTAAAAGCAAACATGGTAATGTAATAGTTTGTAGAAGTAATAGTATGGAAATTTTTAGTGTCGCCTAAGAGGAGCCATTAGAGTGCTAAGGGTTAATTCATCGAGGTCCTGTTCGAGTTTTCAGGGCCCCCGTCTAAGATGACGAGTCTCTACTTAATCTTAAATCATTTTCTATCGATCTGACCTTCGAAAAACGATATAATTCTAAGATACAGTGTCTTGTCAAGAAACTCTGTCCAAAGTTTCAAGTTAACCCTCAGCGGTCCAAGCAATTTTAATCCCGAAATCGAAGCATATTGTTGACCTAAACCAGTTCCATTGTACATGGTTTATTTCCTTTCGTGCCTATAAAATTTGTTGCTATTATTCGTACGTACAACGCTTTAACTGTTATCGATTTTTTAAATGCAAACATGGTAATGTTATAGTTTGTTGAAGTAATAGTATGGCAATTTTTAGTGTCGCCTCAGAGGAGCCATTGGAGTGCTAAGGGTTAATTTGCCAATTTCTCAACTCTTCCGAATGGTCCTCCTTGTCGGAGTCCACTTTCAACCCTTCTGCTAAGAATTAATTGTCCAAATACCCCAAGTCCGATCTTGGCGAACAGTTTTTCGAGAGAAACGTTCGAACCTTAAAATTTTGGGGTTTTCCTATCAGATTCGCTGTTTGAATCCGGCAGTTTCGATGCTACTGTTTACTTTCCCGAGTTCGGAACGTTTTAAGATGGTTTTCGAGTTCCTTTCACGACAGACGACGAAGCGGTTCGGTTCCGAAGATCGCGGCGACCGAGCGACGCTCGCGATCGCGTCGCGAGTTTTGCCGACGGCGAGCGAGCGTCGATCCTCCGATCTAATTTTTCAACGAGGAATTGGAAGTCGGGCAAAGATTATTAGTCGCAGCATGCTGTGCGAAGTTTAGCCGGCGGGCCGCGTTTCTCCACGGGAAAAGAATCCTACGGCGAGCCGTGTAGTGGCCCAGAACGGATGAAATTCCACGGACGTTTCCGGCGGACGCGCAACCGGAGTTTGCCGAATCGGACAGCGCGCCTCCGACGAGGGAGAAATACTGGGGATAAAGACAAACTACATCCTCGATTCCACACCGGGATGAGCCGAAAATCTGTTCAGGCTTGTCTTCGACAAAGTCGATTAGATTCGAGGGCGATCGGAGTGCTGAAAGTCGACGCAATCGCTCTGTACTCGAATCTCTTCATAGCGCAACGAAGCTAGAAACAAACGTCCAAAAATACGATATTCGAATACTTAGTCGAAGAACACGGATCAATCCTCCCAAATAATCCTCTCGACTGTCGATCGAGCGCCTCGGATCGGAGAAATGGATCGCACGGTGCAATGCGTTAACTCTTTTTCGCTTTAAAATTTGCTACGAAACTACTCGCTTGGAACCGTTTGGAAACGCTGCGACGATTCAACTCACGATTCGTAACGTCACCGACGAACAAGAAAACGGAGCGGAGTCTTGACCGATTCGGAGACGTTACAATTTCCAAGTATCAAGAAAGATTAGCTGATGGTCTGGTCGAAGAGGAAGAAGATCGGTAGATCTTTATTTTCTGAAGTCGTCACGCGAAAATTACGAAGAACGAGTCCTCTCGGGGAAAGGAATTGGAGGCAGGCCTATAGGACAAAGATAAGAAAGTTGGGCGAAGCGACGAAGCAAGAAAGCCAAGAAAAGAAGAGCAGGGATCGATCGTCGGTGGAGTTTCCTCGGCGTCCGGAACGGGAAGGGTAGGTCGCTTCCCTTCAGGAAATCCATCGAAGGAGCGGGTCCGAGAGAAGAAGAGCGTACGAAAGCGAGTTAACGCCGACGGTTGGCCGGGAGTTAGCCCCGAGGAAGTAGCCTCGGCACAGGCGGCAGGAAGAAGCGTACGGTTCGAAGCGCGAGTGGATGAAACTAGGGAGAAGAGGAACGCGAGAGAGGAACGGAGAGAGAGAGAGGCGGGAGAGATCGAGAGAAGTCTCGCTCGTGTTTGCAGGACATCCGCGCCACTGGGCATCGAGACAGTTATGACTCTCCCCCTTCTCGAACTCGTCAGTTGTTTTGCGGTGGTCTCGTTGCTTTTGTTCTAGCGCCGGTGCGTCTCGTTGCTTTTGTTCGTCTCTCTCTCCTCTCCCGGTTGCTGTTGCGGTGCCAGCGCCCTGGTCTTTTGCTCCTGTTTCCACCGCAGGAATCAGCGAGCTCTCCTCGCTGATCGGCCTCGCTCGCTCTCTTTCTCTTTCTGCACTATCCGTCGCTCGTCCCCGTCGTCCTCTTCGTCTTCTTCTTCTTCCTCTTCTTGCGCAGGCCGGGGCCCGCTTCTTCTTCTTCTTTCTCGTACGCGCTCCGTCCAGTAGTCGCGTTCTTCTGCTCTCTTTTTCGCGGGTCGAACTGATCTTTTTGCCGGCGCGCAGCCCGGTCGGGAGGACGAGGGCCAGCAGGGGTTGAGGATGAAAAGAGAGGACGGAGCTGCAGTCCTCTCCTCCTCCTCCCCTGGCTTGAAAGGAGCCGACGTTACGTACGGTAGCCGACCAGACTGTACCCAATTATTCCGGCGTGCTATACTAATGCCATGGACCCCCTCGGCTAACCACCCCCTTCTTCTTCTTCTTCTTCATCGTCGTCCTCCTCATCCTCCTTCTCGTCCTCCTCCTCTTCTCTTTCCTCTTTTCTTTCCTCTCCTACGTCTTCGCCGTAGTACTCTTCTTCGCTTTAACCTTCTTCTTCTTCTTCTTCTTCTTCGCCGCGGTATTCTTCTACCTCTTCGAACGCTGCGTCCGCTTCGGCTCGTCGAGTCTTCCGCGGCTGCGGCTGCTACTTCGTGCCCGTCCTCGTCCTCGTCTTCTTTATGGCTGTCCCTCTAGGTCCGTCTCCCTCCGTAGGCCCCCGTCTCTGTCCCCATAATGCGATGGGGAGACCGAGAGCTCCTCTCTCCTTCGTCGGAGAGGATGCTTCCAGTCGACGCCGATGGATCTCTGGAATGACGGAGGGATTCTTGATCTCTGCCGGGCTACCGGCGTAGCCATTGATTTTTCGGAACGATGACGATGCGCGACGACAGTTTTTCCTGCTCCGTTTTCACCGTTCCACGGATCCTGCTGAATTTATTCTTCGATCCGGTCGGCTCCGTCCGTCTCGTCTCTTCGAGAAGCTCGTTCTCACTCGACCAGCGAACGAGTCGCTCGAACAGCGCCAATTTTTCGTCGAAAAATTCCAGCACGACCGTCTTCGATCCGCTCGCAAAGATTTTCGATACAGCGGTCGAGCGAATCGCCTCCGAATCCGAGCACCGCGCGTGCCAATTCCGCTCGGCCGAAATTCGTCAGAGTCCAACGTTGCGGAGGAAAGATTTCAAGTACAATATAGAATATCTGGAACGAGGAGCGATACAGAGGACAATGATTCACGCTCGCCAAGCTGTCCGTCAGAAGGCAAGGGTCGTTCCAGCGATAAAAGGAGGACCGTACATCAGCCTGATTCCCGAAACGCGTTTTCTCATTCGACTTGGTCGCCGCGCGCCATCCCTTGTCTCTCGAGGAAAGAGAGAGAGGGAGAGCAGAAGAAGGCGAAGAAGAAGAAGAGAGAGGACCGGTATTAAGGATTGTATTAATCAGAGGCTGTCAGTGTGATTCCTGGCCGCGAACGAGGGGTGGCTCGACGGGAGAGCGGAACCAGGAAGACAGACGAGAGACAGGCTCCCGAAGGAGAAGAGACACGGGACGAATTCTGGCTGCGGTTACGGGGTGGATCTGCCGATGACGTCGAGAAATGACGCAAAAAAATAGCTGCCAGACTATCTGGCACCGCGCGGAGGCCGCAGCCCTCTCTTTCTCTCGTCCACCCTTCCTCTCCGCCCTCTGTCCTCTTTCCCTTGTTCACGATCGAGCGATCGCTTTCGGAAAGTTTGGAAATCCTCGGCTCCGATAGGTGTCTTTGGGATACTGTCGAAGCTCTTATGACTTAGCAGGAAAACCTTCAATAACGCGGGCCGAAATTTGCGATCTCTATTAAATTTTCAGAGTATTCGAACCGTTAACCCTCTTGGAGTAATCGGGTTACGGTTTAGGTTGCGCAACCGTAGGGTTGCCACCGGTGG
>CM052092.1:1121871-1139496 GCA_028453745.1 Agapostemon virescens
TCTGTTTGTCGCCATTTATTAAACACGCATTAAAATCACGCTCCAGATTAGATTTATTATTCAGCGTTCCGAGCTGCTCAGTTTCTACAGAACCTCTAGAATTTGCTAGAACCACTGATCCACCAAAACAAGTCGCCCAATGTTAAATCGACCGGCGACAAGTGCGGGATAAAATCTAGTCGAAATAAGTTCGTTGTTATTTTAAAACCAACGTGTTTCCCTTTTTTATCCTCGGCACGAACTAAAACAGAGACGAATTTCCAAAGCGACGCGAACGTATCGACGCTGGTCTGATTTTTTCAGATCTCGATTGCTTTAAACGTCGCAAATTTCACAAAACGTAACGCAAAAAGATCTGCTTGCTGCGGGATTACCCTCTTGTTCGGAGATTTTAATTTCGGGGAGGTCAGCTTATTAGAATCTTCGCGCGAAGCCAGTAGTCGCGTTTCGACGGCCTCTGCTCTCTCTCTCTCTTTCTCTCTCTTTCTCTCTCTTTCTCTCTCCGGTCGGTCTCTCGTTGCTCCCTTTTTTGCAGCTCGCATGAAATGCGTTTTACTGCTTGGCCGTGGCAGCAAAAAGACGAGTCGCGAGCAGCCGAGGAGTCGGTAGATGATGGAGGTGATGAAGAAGTAAACGAAGAAGAAGTGGAAGGTGGCCGAGTAAGACATAAATGGTCCCCGGTTCTTTCGTCCTCGGTTTAGCTAGGTACAGTTTCGGGCTCACGATACTCTTTATACTTTGCCGAGGAAGTCGAACGATCGTTATAATAGGCCCCGAACCGGTGTCCGGTGTACCGATCCCTTTATCGTGTTTGCTCTCGAATCAACGATCTCGAACCGATTTCGCAGGGACCTTGCGCGCGTCTTCTGGCCGGCCTTCGCCATCGACGACCTTCGGAGCAACATTATACCATTGTTCGTTCTACACGGTAATTCGGTCGTCCAGTATTTTTTCTTCTTCCGCTTCTGCCACGATTCTTCCACGCTTTCGACTAATTGCGATCCACAATCGACTCGCGCGTCTTTCGAGCTCGTAGACAATTTTGGGAGTCCGCGAAACTAGTCCAAACGATTCTCCGAGCGTTTCATATTTTTCCACGGAAATATTCGCCAACGTCCGATCGTTCCGTTATCTCAGATTCTTCGCGGATCTCGATCGACGCGGCGGAGAAGCGTCTCGAGCTCGAAACTTTTCGGAAATCGGCGGAAACGTGGTTTCCCGAGCGCGTCTCGCAGAGGACTCGGTTCATGGACAGATGTAGACATCGATATCTCGAGATATATTACAGTCACGGTTCCCTTGAAGGGCTTAGGTCGTAGTTCAGAGATCAGCGGCGATAAGGGGTGCCCGCGCGACGCGTTCGAAAAAATCCGAGCCTCTGCGTAGCCACCGAAATTCCGAAATTTTCTCTGGGATCCGATAAGAGAAGAGGAGAAGCTTTCTTCTCGAAAACGGATCGGCGCGGATCGGCGCGGATCGGTGGCGGGCCGGAATCGCTCGCGATTGTTTTTTTCCCGGGAGACGATCGCAAGATAAACAGCTCGGAGATCTGGTCCCAGACTACTGTTTACGCCGAGTGCCATTTAATTATCGTTTTTTGTTTCCTCTGTGGATCGAAGACGCGTTACGCAAACGCTGTTCGCGGTGTTGAAGACCTCGTGGAGCGGAGCTCGCAGATACCGCTCGCCGATTTTTTCTCGTTTCGTTCTCGCCCAGGCTCGATATCGAGCGGACTCGCGCGCGTGCCGGCCTCGTTTTCACTCCCGAAATCAAAGGTCAGGCCGCTCGCGTATTTCCTGCAATACGAATCGCTCTTCTCCGCCATTTGCCGATCCCACGCGCTCTCTCGCTCTCTTTCCCTCTTTCTCTCTCCGCCTTATCGCCTCCGTCTTTGCCTCTCCGACTTTGCACACGTCCGTTTCTTTCTGCATTCGTCTCTCCGTCTCCGTTTCTCCGATTCCAGCGTCTCTCTTCCTCTCCCTTTGTCTCTGTCTCTCCATCCGCGCGTCTTTGTCTTCTCCCCGCTCGTCTCTGTCTCCGTTTCTCCGGCGCTGTCTCTCTCCCGGAGTCTGTTTATCCGTTGGAAAAAGCGCGGGCAATTTCACGGAGCGTCTCTGCCGGCAAAAAACCGTCGACGAGAGCGGCTCTCGTTGTCGGAAACGTTTCGTTGCCCCGGTCTCGAATTTTTTTCGCCGGGTTTTTGCGGACCCCGGGCACGCGAGAGATTCAATTGGACCGAATGATAAACGCGATTAACGCGATTCCGTCTACGAGCTCTCTCGCGTCAATCTGCGATCGACCGGATCACGCGACGCCCCGGAACGGAGTCACGATACGTGGATCGTTTTTGCCCGACCCGCGCGCGCGTAGATCTCCGCCCGGATCGGATGCCCGCTGAAAATTTGATCGCGGCATTCCGCGGCGCGCATCTTTTTCCCGCCACCGATCGCGGATCTACTCGTGTTCGACGACACGCCGTTTCAAACGAACCTCCACCACGCTAATTTCCTTTTATCTCCTCGATTCCGTGTTCAACGTCGCCTCTGTGAAATTAACCGTTCGCGCTGTCGACGTCTCCTCCGCCGCGTCGTTACAAATTAATGTACGGCTAGACTCTTCTCCCTCCTCTCTCCGGTATCGCTTCGATCGCTTTCGCGTGGAAAGGAATCTTTCGAAAAACGTAGAATAATTGTACGCGTCTGCGTAGTCTATCAAACGAGTCTATCAACGTTCGGAGCATCGAACAGAAATAAATTTCTGGTAGAATGTATTGGTTCTTGTAGAATGCGTTACACCCTGTATATTCTGTGAAATGCGATCAACGAGAAGTTTATATATTACTATTCAAATGTTTGTTTAGAGAGACAAAGGCGAACCGAAACGATAAACACTTTTCCGCCAAAATTTTGACGAAACGTCTTGTAAATTGGATTTGTGTTTAACCCTTTGCGGACGGGACGGTTCGAAGTGAACCGTACCGTGGTGCCGAGCTCCTGCCGCGATAGTCATTTAAAATTGCCAGCGCATATTTCTGCTTAACCGCGGTTTTCGTTCATAGCACTCCAACTCAAATTCTGGACATATTATATGTATATACACAGATTTTCCACAGGATAAATAAAATGTTTATTTGTTTATTTTCGCGGAACGGATATTTGAGTTCCTCGGCCATCGACATGCGTTTAGGTGGGACACATATATGCGTTTCTCGGCTCTATCAACTGTTTTCGTCAAACGCATATATGAGTTCTTCGGCCAATTTGATGATTTGCGTAAAACGCATATATGCGGCACTCGTCCGCAAAGGGTTAATAAATCAGTTAAATCACCTAGAGTTCTCGCTACCCGTGGCACGCAGAAAAATTTGTATTCCGTCGATTAGCAGATTCTGTGGTTCGCGCCGAGACGAATTCGCTATCGAATTCTTGGTGCGCGTCTCGCGAACGGGACAGCGCAAAAGAAAAAAGAAAACGGCAAAGTTTACGGCGTCGTTGAATAATTCGCTTTCGAGGCACCGCGCGCGCGCGCGAGCGAGCGAGCGAGCGAGCGAGCTATTTTTTAATTGGACGATGCGCGTGCGTCTCGGATGAAATTTACGATCGCCAGGTACGGCAATCTTCTCGGAAATTTATTGGATCTTTTCGTGATTTTCGAGAAATCGTTTCCCCGGCGGAGATGGATAAAAAATGATAAAATGATCCGAGGCAACAAGATTGCCGGTGATCTTCCGAGCCGGAGAAAAAGACGCGGAGTATAGCGTGGCGAGTTACGCGAGAGAAGGATCATTTGCATTCGTCTCGCGGCGCACCGTCATTTGGTCGTGATTATGCATTCTCGGGTAATCGAGGGATTTAGTCGAACTGGATCGTAAAGAGTGCAATGGAGGTCGCGGTTAATTGCGTCGCGCGCTCTCGCGATCGCGCGAGATCGAGAGCCGATCGGCTGGCCGGCCGGTTGACCGCGATCGATCGATCGTTCGATCGTTCGACGATTTCGAGCGTGAGCCTGGCTCGAGCGCCGCCTGGCTCAAGGATCCGATTCCTTGGCGACAGATAATAAAACTCGTTGGCGATTTCGAGATCGCGTTTATTACAGCGACGGCCGACGGACTCTGTTCGCGTTAATTGCCGCAAATGCATAATTAATTTATGGTAAACCGACGAGCTAGCCCGGGATCGGATATCTCGTCGATTGGTCGGTCTAGCTCTCCGCGGAACGTGGAAAATGCAACAGGTGAGTCGAGCATCCTCCGAGCATAACAAACGAGACCCGATCGTTTCTCTTCTGCCGCTTCTTTCCCGCCGATTTTCGGCCTCGCCGAATCGCTCTTCTCGATCGTTATCGACGGACGACGGCTTGGCGCCGACTGGCCAGCGACTCGAAATTTTGCAGCGAGCGGAACCAGTATTTTTACATATCTGAAATGATTAAAAGCGACTTTCGTTTCGGCGAATTACGATGTTTGGCATGAGTTTCGCCCGTATCGTTCGATCCGCGATTAATTCCATAATCGATAAATCGAGTGGCGCGAGTGCCGCGACGATAATATTTAAGCAGCTCGCTCTTATTCGTTGTAAATCTTGGATTTCTAACGGAACCGTTTGCGCAAGCATCGCGAAAGGTATCATTAAAATCCGCGAGCTCCGAAAAGAAATCGAGCGCTCGAGCAAAGTTTGTTATTGTTCGTCGCAGACTTTGCTACCGAACTGGTCCGCCCGATAATGCTGTTGATCCCGCGGCTAATTCAAAGTTCGTCCGCTCGATAAACTCGTTGATCCCAATTTGGATCGATCGATAACTGGTTCCGCGCCTACGGCTTTTATTTGCCAGCTTTATCGGCGCCGTGTCCCTCGAAAATAAGTTGCAACTTGTAACGATCCGCCGTAATACTCTCGGAATAAAATCAAACGATTAACGTTCCAATTAAATCGTCTTCCTACGATCCGCCTTTCAACGTTCTCTCGCGTCACGAGAAAAATCATTCTAACAGCGCTGCGCGATTCTCTCGAAAGAAACTTCACCGATTCGCTTCCCAACCGAAATTAGGCAACCTTTCTCGAATGTCTTCATCGGAGATTTATCGGAAAGAGATTCGGATGGCTTCGCGCGACTTTCGAGATTGTTGGGTCCGGACGTTGAGGAAACGTGGCGGAATAGACGCTATACTTCCAGTACGTAACTATTTAACACGTTGAATGCCGAGCAAATTTCGTGTCTTTCAGCCAAGCTTTGTTTATTCCATTCATAGAAGTGATCAGCGTTATGAACCCTTTGCACTCGAAGCAATTCCACTCCAAAATCGAAACAATATTTTTGTCTATAAAAGCTCCACTGTAGATAGTTCATTTCCTCCTGTTCATACGAAATTAATTACTATGACTCGTATTTCGAATGTTCACATTTTTATCGTTTTTTCAACTGCAAACCTATCGATGTAAAAGTTGTTTAAATAATGGTATTGCAAGTTTTAGTGTCGCCTTAGAGGCGCCATTCGAGTGCAAAGGATTAAGAATTAATTTAGTATTTTCAGAAAGAAATTTCGCGGAGCTACCTACCGATTGAGGCTCAGCGTCGAACGGGGCCTTATAATTATTTTTAACCCTTTGCCCTCGAAGCAATTCCACTCCAAAATCGAAACAATATTTTTATCTATAACAGCTCCACTGTAGATAGTTCATTTCCTTTCGCTCGTACGAAATTAATTACTATGACTCGTATTTAGAATGTTCACATTTTTATCGTTTTCTCAACTGCAAACCTAGCAATGTAAGAGTAGTTTAAATAATAGTAAAGCAATTTTCAGTGTCGCCTTAGAGGCGCCATTCGAGTGCAAAGGGTTAAAGAGAATTGTTAGTCACTGTATAACGCAGTTCTCACCTCATACTACAATCTGGTTACCTTCCATAATAATAAATCGATGTCCAATGCCATTAATTTAATGATAATCATTCTTAAACGACGCAATGGCGCTGGTCAACGGTGACCCCCGTGGCATTCAACGTGTTAACACATTGGTCTTGCCCTGGATGCCACGGTTTTATTTTAATATATAGTTTTAATAATAATTTTAATAATAAAAATTAATAATCAATATGTTCTCTACACTGTATACATTCTTCATTCATTCTTTCTAATAGTTCCTGACTCAAATAGTCATTTGTAGCCAATCTAAACTTGCAGCACCCACTACGAGACATCTCGTAGCTGGCAGTTTTGGTACACACGCTTACTACGAGATATCTCGTAGTTGGCAGTCAATGGGTTAACCCTTTGCACTCGAAGCAATTCCACTCGAAAATCGAAACAATATTTTTATCTATAACAGCTCCACTGTAGATAGTTCATTTCCTCCTGTTCATACGAAATTAATTACTATGACTCGTACTTAGAAATTTAACATTTTTATCGTTTTCTCAACTGCAAACCTAGCAATGTAAGAGTTGTTTATACAATAGTAGAGCAATTTTTACTGTCGCCTTAGAGGCGCTAATAGTTCCTAACTCAAATAGTCATTTGTAGCCAATCTAAACTTGCAGCACCCACTACGAGACATCTCGCAGCTGGCAGTTTTGGTACACACGCTTACTACGAGATATCTCGTAGTTAACAGTCAATGGGTTAATAAAGTAGTACAAAAGTCTCGCAAAGGTTTACACCGCGTTACCTGGAGCGTCTCTCACGATGCGTCTGTCGATCCAGAGTCGACTGTCTCGTTGGAACGGTTTCCATGTTTGTTCACGGAACATGGCCCAACAGAGACCGTTTAAAAATTCATTTTACCCGTGTCGCGATTGCTGGAACGAGACACGCGTACCGTTCCAGAAGAGGTCGCCGCTCCTCGCTTGGGTTTCGACGATCCGAATGTCTTAGCTTTCGAGGGATTTTCGGTAAGGCGCGCGGCCGCGATCGCTCTCTCGGAGCGAAATCCGTTCGCTTCCTAGTTAAAGAACCTTGCGCGCGAATCAGCGATCTATTAATCTTCGAAGTGAAACCTTCGAGTCTCCGGCAAGAAAGACGATTCGAGTTCGAGCGGAGGTTTCAACGGTAAAAAGAGGTTGATCGGTTTGTAATAGCGATTTTCCGCTACCGGATCGAGACACCTTGCTCGCCGTTGATCTGGATCGCGCGGTTGCGCCGCGCTTGTCGATCGGCGTGGCGGGTACACCTCTCTCGCCGTGAATACGTTGTCTCGTTGTGTCGCAATTCGACTTTCGACGGCTAATCGGCGAAGGTCTCTCGGACGGTGAAACGCGGACACACCGGTCGGCAGAGACGCGCGCGCGGGAAGGCTGGCTACGAACGCGAGACAGAAGGTATATCGCCTCGGTACACCGCGAGGCATGGCACGGCAGGGCAGGGCAGGGCAGGGCAGGGCAGGGCAGGGCAGAGCAGGGCAGGGCAGGGCAGAGCCGGGCAGGGTGAGAAGCAGGGCAGGGGATAGGCAGGGATCGCGTGCACGCTCTGGGCGGGTACCGAACCCCAAGGCGACCCGATCCGAACCCACTCCGGGGTCCAAGGACTTGGCCGTTACCGAGAAAATCTCGAGTCGACACGCCGCGGTCGGATAATCGGATATCGAGAGCAACATTGCACAGACGATAATTCACCTAAACGGCCGCATCCGTGACTGAACGTGCACGGTAACTGGAGCGGAATTTTTCTCGGATCCCTCCGCTCCTCTCTTTTTTCCACGTTCCCTCGTCTTTTGCACCGTCGCCGTTCCGAGCCGCGGAGAGACATGCACAGTTGCATTCTGAACCGCGCTGATTTTCGGAACGATTAAAATCATCGCGCGTTCCTGGAACTGCGAAACGAGGGAAACGCCTGTACGCCGATCGGTCTCTGTAATCGGATGGAGAAATTTTACTGCCGGGAATTTCTGCTCCGGATCGATTACTAGACCGCGCACGCTCGTACGGAGCCACGATCTCCATTCGAAACCGCAATTTACAAGCCGCACAGCTTTATTCGAATCTTTCTCGCGAAAATCGGGACGCGTTCGACTCGCGCCAGTCGAACATCGCTGTTCGATTAGTCAAGTTTTAGCTGTCGGGATCGATGGAATTAGCTGCGACGTTGGGATCAATGGGAAAATTAATTCGAGAATAGTTCTGAACGTTGTCGGTCGTTAAATTTATCGAGGAGCTTTAACCCATTGACTGGCACGCAAACTTAGCGCGTCTTGTCCTGGGTGCCACGATCTCAATTCGAAACCGCAATTTACAAGCCGCACAGCTTTATTCGAATCTTTCTCGCGAAAATCGGGACGCGTCCGACTCGCGCCAGTCGAATATCCTCGTTCGATTAGTCAAGTTTTAGCTGTCGGGATCGAACGAATTAGCTGCGACGTTGGGATCAATGGGAAAATTAATTCGAGAATAGTTCTGAACGTTGTCGATCGTTAAATTTATCGAGGAGCTTTAACCCATTGACTGGCATGCAAATTTAGCGCGTCTTGTCCTGGGTGCCACGACTTTATTTTAACCCTTTGCACTCGAAGCTATTCCATCCCAAAATCGAAATCATACTCTTAACTATAATAGCTCCGTTGTACGTAGCTGATTTCCTTTCATTCATATGAAATTAATTACTGTTAGTCGCACTTAAAGCATTACAATTTCTATCGGTTTCTTAACTGTATACCTAGCAACGTGAAAATTGTTTAAATAATAGTGTGACAATTTTTAGTGGCGCCTTAGAGACGCCATTCGAGTGCAAAGGGTTAATATAATTAATTTAATACATAGTTTTAATAAAAATAGATAATCAATATGCTCTCTACACTATATACATTTTTCATTCATCTTTTCTAATAGTTCCCAACTCAAATAGCCATTTGTAGAGAATCTAAACTTGCAGCACCCACTAAGAGATATCTCGTCGCTGGCAGTTTTGGTACAGACGTTTACTACGAGATATCTCCTAGTTGGCAGTCAATGGGTTAACCTCTTGCCCTACAACAACGAGCCAGACTCGTGATCAAGATTTCTAACCGAATATTCCAAACATGTAAATCCTTTAATTTTATTTAAACGGGAATAATATTTTATTTAATCGTCGATCGTATACGTTCATTGGAGAATAGCTAGGAACGCTATATTGCCTTTTCTTTTTGTCGTTCTACGGGGGGCAAAGAAAGTCTAGTCACTGTTACTGTAAAATAAGCCATGGGCCAAGGGGTTAATCTCGGAATAAAAATTGAACTCGATCTACTTCTAGAGAAATGATTATTTATTGGTATAATTAAGAAAGGCGTTGCGCAGATGAAGACGGTTGTATGGATACTAGCTAAACCGTGGAAAAAGACTTTATTATAGCCAGCGAACGCTTGGCTTTTATTGCTTGACCAGAGCTTATAAGTCAGGCAGAGAGACGAGCAATCGGAAAACTTAAAATTCGAAATATAAACTATTCTCGATGAAATTGTAAAAGTGGAATTGATTTCGTGACTTGAAACGGTTGTACACGGGCCGACGAAACTGCGCACGAGAATAGAATAGAACGGAGGAAGAATTTTGATCTAATTGCAAAGGATTCGAGTCGAGTGCAACGCGTCCTGCCACCAGGATCGATCCGCGAATGAACTCGCGACTCTGAGCGTTTCGATGTCTCGCTCGAACCGCAGGAAAACGATGTCCGTTCTTTTTGCGTCGGCTTCATGAATTTTTGATTCTCGCACGCCTTTCGAACGGATTCCTCGGCGATGCACGAGTTGCAAATTCGCGGGGCTAAGCGCTTCGTCATTTTTCCGAAAGAAATCGATACGGCGCACTTGCGCAGCGCGCGAGACATTGTTCTCGCAGGTACGAAACGCGACACGGTCGCCGCAAAACTAATTCAGCGACTCGAAACTTGAGCCGCGCCACTATTTCTATACCGGTTGAATCATCATCCTGTCTTTTTACGGAACAGTCGATTACCGATAACGAACGGGGCGGCGGCCGCGCGCGCATCGTCGCCGTTCCGGAAGCGTTTAAAAAATGCCTCGAACTCGTAATTTTGAATTGGATTTTTTTCCGTTCTGGTCATCCGAGAAGAAGCAAACTTCTATAAATTTGTAATTACGAAATTGATGCTGCCGCGAGCACCGGGGACGTTCGAATAAACGAGGTC
This sequence comes from Agapostemon virescens, assembly GCA_028453745.1. Taxonomy (NCBI): domain Eukaryota; kingdom Metazoa; phylum Arthropoda; class Insecta; order Hymenoptera; family Halictidae; genus Agapostemon; species Agapostemon virescens. Next base: position 1,131,985 of record CM052092.1, read on the forward strand.
GTAGACGATCGCCGAGCGTAATCGCTGATAACGATAATTGAATATTGATAGCGGCGCGTCGATGCCAGCACGAGAGGGAAAGCCGCGTTTTTTTTCCATTGTCCACCAAGTAGCAATTTGCCTTGGCCATCGAAGGAGCGATCGAAGGAGCGATCGAAGAAGATCCGAAGGGATGAGCAAACATCGCGCGCCGGTTATTAATATTATTATTGTTGCAACTATGTGATATCGCCGTGGGTATACGGCTATTACCTCCGGATCGTCATTATCACCATTATCGGTGGATTATTTTCCCCGGACAGCGGCCTGTTATTTCCACCGATCTCTCTGTGAGCGCTCCATATACGCCGTGTCTCCGCATCGACGCGCCAAACGCGATCGACGGGTCCGAAAGCGAAAAGATTCGCCGACAAAGTGCAGTCTGCATCGACCCCTTGCACCGCAACGTCTTATCAAACCCGAGACGAAGATATCTCTGGGAATTTGTTAACCCGTTTAGCGTCGAACAACGACGCGTCGTCGTCCATTCGCAAACGGTCGTTCTAATTTAACCCTTAATACTCCGAGCAATTTTAACACCAAAACCGAAACATTATTTTTGACGTAAAATAATCCCATTGTAGATGGTTCATTTCCTTTTGTGAATATAAAGTTTATTACTATTACTCGTACGTGCAACGTCACAATTTTTATCGACTCTTTAAATGCAAACAGAGGAAAATAAAAGATGTTTTAATACGTTGAATGCCACGGGGGTTACCGGTGACCGGTACATCGTTTAAGAACGGTTATCAATAAATTAACAGCATTGAACATTAACGCAGTATTGCCAAAATTAACCAGATTATAGTACGAGGTGAAAACTTTAGCTTTTAGTAACTAACAATTTTGTTCAATAACGTTGATCATTTCTATAAATGAAACAAATGAAACTTGTTCGAAGCATGCTAAATTCGCGTGGTATTCAACGTGTTAAATAATAGTAAGGGAATTTTTAGTGTCTTCTTAAAGGCGCCATTGGAACGCTAAGGGTTAACGCATCGATTTCTAATAACAGCAGAATCGACGTCTTGCTCTAATTTACGGATTCCTCTTCGGTATCGTTAAGCGAAGTTTCAAAATGGTCCGGACAGGAGTCGTAATAAAAATCAGGCGAAATTCGGGTAGACGAATCATTGCAAAGTTTTTAAAACAACGTAGACGTAAACAACGTACAATTTTAATGCTCGGTAGGTTCAATGTCGAACGCAACGTTGTGATCCGTGTTCGCACGATACGCAGGATCGTGGTTCTTTCTTATTTAGGCTCGCAGAGTGCGTGGGACACCCTGTGTGCACGTATACTAAACGCAGGAAGCTCGCGATTTTCAGCCGGGAATTATTGAATTATTAGCGTCTTGTTAATATCCTCGTCGGCTTGTAACTCGCGGCCACAATGCTTCCCGTAATCGTCCGGCCGCCTTCTAAACCGTTCGCATCCGCGGTTAAACGTGCCCCTACGGGAAATTAAAATGCAACACGGGGCCCCGTGCTCTTCCACGGTTCCGTGATACGGTTTCCTTAATCGCGAACCATCGGCCGGTTCGCGGGGATCGGACCGACCGTTTTCCTTTCGAGGAACGTTCCTTGCTATCCGCGATGATTTCGTCGATGGAAATCGTTGGTCGACTACCGACGCGCGGACACGCATCTCCATGCAAATTTACGAGACGGTTGTTCCTTCGGAGCGAGGAACAGGAAGCATCCCTTACTTGGAACGAATTCGATCGAGGCTCGGCGTCCAACGGGGCCTTATAATTATTTTTAAGAATTAATTTAGAATTTTCAGAAAGAAACTTCGCGGAGCCAGCGATCGAGGCTCAGCGTCGAACGGGGCCTTATAATTATTTTTAACCCTTTGCCCTCGAAGCAATTCCACTCCAAAATCGAAACAATATTTTTATCTATAAAAGCTCCACTGTACATAATTAATTTCCTTTCGTTCATACGAAATTAATTACTATGACTCGTATTTAGAATTTTAACATTTTTATCAATTTTTCAACTGCAAACCTATCAATGTAAAAGTTGTTTAAATAATGGTATTGCAAGTTTTAGTGTCGCCCTAGAGGCGCCATTCGAGTACAAAGGGTTAAGAATTAATTTAGAATTTTCGGAAAGAAATTTCGCGGAGCTACCTACCGATTGAGGCTCAGCGTCGAACGGGGCCTTATAATTATTTTTAACCCTTTGCCCTCGAAGCAATTCCACTCCAAAATCGAAACAATATTTTTATCTATAAAAGCTCCACTGTAAATAGTTCACTTCCTTTCGTTCATACGAAATTAATTACTATGACTCGTATTTAGAATTTTAACATTTTTATCAATTTCTCAACTGCAAACCTATCGATGTAAAAGTTGTTTAAATAATGGTATTGCAAGTTTTAGTGTCGCCCTAGAGGCGCCATTCGAGTGCAAAGGGTTAAGAATTAATTTAGAATTTTTAGAAAGAAATTTCGCGGAGCTACCGATCGAGAATTTCGCCGATTCGTTTCCGAACGATCGGCCACGGTGCAAACATTTTTCTGAGTCCAAATTTATTTGCATCGAAGAACGGTAAGGGTTTTTTAGAATTTACTAAAACACCGTGGAGTGTTGGTTCTCTTGTTTCGCGCAAGACGATCTTTTTCCGAAATATTTGATAATTATGAAGATGCGGTAACATTTTGCCGCGGAGATTGTAGAGCGAAGATTCCATTGATCGGCGGTTTCGTCCGGGGTCTCTAATTTATCGAATATTTTGCATGTTCACGCGCGAGTGCATAAAATCCGCAGCTTAATTAATATAATCGCCGCACGGCATAGATTCGGATCGCGGGCCAGTGGCCATTGTTTCTGGACGTTGGCCCGTCGAATGCCACGGCTGCGCTCGTACGCACCACGCCCTCCGGCTTTTTCCCCGTTTAATTAGGGGTACGAACGGGAATTAAGCGAACCACACCTCCGTTAACCCATCCACCGCCGTCGTCTCTCCGTCGATCCGACGAATTCGGCTGACTTGCCGCGAATTCGTTGGATTCGCGGAATCCGGCGGTACAACCGTTGCGACATCGTTCGATTTCCCAATCGAGATTTGCAGCGGCGGTTACGAATTTTATGCATCGGGCTTCGTCTCGGTTATTAATTACGATTTCGTCGGCGAAATTCACGCCAGGCCGCTTTCCCTCTCGCTAACAGCGTTTCGACGCTGAAATTTCGACACGACGTTCCCACGAGCCATCGATAGTTCGAGTCTCGCGATCGACCGACCCGTACGTCGAATAATAATCGCGAGATTTCGCCGGGGCTCCGCCTTTGCGTCTTTGTCGTTAGCTTCTTCGGCGTTCGTCTTTTGCCGTCGATGCTCGCGGAATCTTTTGACCCTTTCTGAGTTAAAAAATGTTGAGGTATTTGTATTAAAATGAAAAGTCTCGCGTAAGAAAGGAGTGAAAATAACTATATATATATATTTGTGTCAGGAGATTCGGAATAATAATAGCCCCGTATTATTATCACACTTTAATTTATATACATATTAGAATATATAATATACTATACATGGGAAGATGCGTGCGTTACGCAAGAACACGCGAAGGAGACTCCCAGCTCCTCAGAAAAAGAAACAAAAGACGTTGGTAGGGCACGATACGCTCCCTACAACTAATTGTGTATAGGGACACGTCGATAAACTAGAATGCGAGGGTAACACTCATCATTCATGGTTTTCTTACAATTTGAAAGAGAGAGGGTGGATTACAATATTGGCGTCTACTAGACGGACGTACGTTACGGACGGAACAGCGCAGAACAGGTCAACTAACTTTACGCTGTTGCAGTACGCACATTTATACCTAAACGCTCATACCTGCGAGTACACGCAGGTATCCCTAAAGAAGGGCCACGTACAGCTAGAACGGTATACGCTGTTTTTCGGAGGTGTGGAGTTTTCCACGAATACAGAGATTCTCATTTTCTTAACAAAAAAGAAGAAGAAGAAGAAAACGTTTGGACGAGCCGATTTCGTGAGCCGATTTCGCGTGGTCGCAGAAATCGCAGAAATCAACGGTCTGGTTTCTCGCGTGGCGATTCGGCGTGGCTCGAGCGAAAGAAACGAATCGAGTGACTGCGCATTGGAAGTTGTCGGTGAAATGGCGCATTCGCGTCCTCCTTCGAATCCAATTATAAATGGAATAAAAATAGAGAACGCGGAGCATAGAGTCGCGTTTCGTGACCAAAGGATTTCGAAGCTCACCCCCCGTCGTTGTTATTAATAATTCAAGGGTAGAGGAGTCTAGAAAGTCCGACAAAAAGGCACGCATCGAACGGTTGGCCCCGGCCCTGGAAACACGTCACCGTCTCTATCTCATTGGTTCGCTTTGATCCCGGGGGCCCGGGTTCATTTATCAGGTCCGAATAAATTCCGCGTGGTTGCGCGCGCGATAGCCGAGTCGCGTTTCGTGCCGAGACGGTGTCGCTCGCTGCCATCGACTGTCGGCGTCGCGTCGGCTTGCCTGCCTGTCAGCGACTGCCAGTGGTTGCCAGCGCGACACCGTCGACAGCTCCCGCAAAACCCGGTAATTATATTCTGCAAAACTGGCGAACCCTTCGTGCTTTGGCCGAGGGTGGCTAGCCGACCCGCAGACGCCACCCCCTGTCGCGGCCGGAAGTGACGCACATCTATCTTGTCCCTGCGTTTCTGCCCTGCACTTCCGTCTCGCGACCTCCGCTAGGGAGCTTTCCCTTCGAACGCCATTTTTCCTTCGCGAGGGTTTTCCTCGCGAAAATCTTCCTCTTCGGAAATCGAACGTTCTCGACGAATCGCGTCGCTCCGCAAATCTACGCGATACTCGCATCGCCGTTATTATACCTTCCGATAACAGGCCCTGTTTCGAACTGCATCGGGTTGTGGCGACCCGTGCACATGAACGCCGTCAGAGCATTCGAAATACGCGCCAGTCGCCGCCAGCGATGAGCGGCGTCCGATAGTCGTCGAAACAAAAGAAACGACAATCGACAACGAACTGGGAGAAAATCGATTTTTCGAACAGTCGAGAACGAACGCCCTGACGACGCGATACACCTCGAAAATAAATTCCTCTTCACGGCAAAACTCGAGCGTTGTGATCTCCTAACGTACCCACAGGGTGTCCCAAAAAGACGGCGCCCGAGGCGTTTCGAAGCCGCCGCATTCTCGGCGAAAGTTGCCGTCTCTCTTGCGGTTCGAGGGGACGCAGCCGACGCGCGTATCGAGAAGATTTTCCTCGAAATTTCCTCCGCGAGAGTCCGTCGTCTGGCCGTTGCGGCGCGAGGGGTTAATTGAATTTTTCGCGGTTAATTGGTCAGAGACGCGACCGAGGAGCCGCGACGCGGCGCTGGTCGCTGCCGTCGAAATAGGCCGCCGGTTTTATTTGCTCGCGCTGTTTCCCAGCGGACGATTCAATTAGGCCGTCGATAAAATCGTGTCCAGTTTGCTGGAAAAAGGAAGGAGAGGAGGGCACGGTAATTGGGCAAAACGCGCGTACCCCGAATTTCGGCAGCTAATGGAGATTTATTATGGCTATACGGTTGCCCTCTCGAGCCGGGCCGGGCCGGGCCGGGCCAGGCCGGATCGGAACCGGGGCCGAAGCGTATACATGCGAACCAGCAGCAGCAGCAGCACCGGCAAAAGCCAACGGCAGCTGCGTCCGAAAAAGACTTTCACGCTGGCCACGTTTCATTTTTGCTGGCACCGCTCTGCGAACACATTGTTACGCTTCGCGCGGAATTTACAACAATAGGACAGGTGGACGGATTATACCTGTACGACGTCGCGACGCCGACAGCGGAGGGCGAGCCGGTGGCAAATTAATTCGAGCGGCCTGCGTTTCGAGTCGATTCGACGGAATCCTCGTCGAAACGATAATCGAGGGGGCCCGCTGCCGCGGAAACGCCGGCCACCGGAGATTTTTGTAAAATTGTCCGACACTGCGGCGATGTTCGGCCTACCGAAACCGCGTCGTCTTCTACGGAACCTGTAAACCCATCGAACGAGCGAAAAATCATGCGACGAGAGACAGGTGGACTCTTCCTGTGCGAACCAGTCGATTATGCGAAGCACCTTCAGGGTCGTGCAAACGGAGTTTCATCGGTGCCGGTGGTACGACGGTTTTGGTCGCGGAGCACGGCGTTGCCTCGAGGTGAAACGATTCCAGAGCGATTTCACGCGCGGGTTTTCGGGTCGAGCGGATTCCGCGAAGGGTTAAGGTTGTGTTCCTCCGGCGAGGGCCCCACGGACGGTTCTCGATTTTCACGGTCTTACGGAGGCCTCGAAATTTCTGCGCGGAGAGCAGAAACGGTTACAGAAAGGAGCCACGAAAGTTTCGCGGGGAGCTAATAGCTCTCGGTGAGCCACGGACGCGCGCGTGTGTTTCCGTGTGCGTACGGGTCCGCCGTGTAACTCGGCGGGCTAATGATGATGACACTCTTATATCTCGGGGAGGACGCGGGTCATTTTTCAAAGGGCATCCAGGGAGAAACGGAGAAGTCGGAGGGAGGCCGGTGGGGGGCAGCGGGGAAAGAGAAAAAGAGAGAGAGAGAGAGAGAGAGAGAGAGAGAGAGAGAGAGAGAGAGAGAGAGAGAGAAGGGGACAGCTTCTGAACGCAGAGAAGAAGGTGGAGAGCAACGGCGAACAGGGAAAACAAGAAGAAGAGCTGCCTGCCGTTCTCTCTACGCGCGCAGAAGCTAATGTCCGGAACGACTCCTAAACCATTAGACAGAGGGGCGAGAGAGGAGAGACGAGACCAACGGAGACGGAACGAGAGGGAGAGAGAGGGAAAGAGAGAAAGAGACAGGGACGAGGATTGCCCTCTTTCCTCATTTCAGCTCGCCAGTGTGTCTCTTCGCCTTTGCTTCGATGCGCTGCGAGCTTCGAGCTCGGATAGGAGACGGAGGTAATTTCAGGGAGCCGGGGACGAATAGACGGTGGAGAATCTGCGACGAGCCTCGGTCTAGCCGAAGATGGGAACGGTAACGAGAAAACGATACGCCGTCTATGAAATCTTGATCCGTCCTCGCGCGGACAGTAACGTTAATTAACCACCGGGAAACAAACGGAAATAAAATGACCAGGAACAGCGCCGTGGAAGAAGGAAACGATGCGGTATTTTGTCGATCTCTGGTCGAGGGAATGATCGCTCAAACATTTTGGAAGACACGCAAATAAAACGAACAATGGCGCGGAAGAAGCGATTGACGGAGTATTTCGTCGATCCGCGTCGAGAGAATAATTAATTAAACATTTCCGTGGAAGAAACGGGAATGAAACGTCGAGGAACGGCGTCGTGGAAGAAGGAAACGATGGGGTATTTTGTCGATCTCTGGTCGAGGGAACGATCGCTCAAACATTTTGGATGAGACGCAAATAAAACGAACAATGTCGAGGAAGAAGCGATCGACGGGGTATTTCGTCGATCCGTGTCGAGAGAATAATTAATTAAACATTTCCGTGGAAGAAA
>CM052092.1:1164496-1183401 GCA_028453745.1 Agapostemon virescens
TTCAGGGAAATCCAGGGGGCTTCGTTTTATCAACCCCAATTTTTCCCATTTTCACCATTGATCGCCCCGAGATTTCAAAGTCGCGCCACGGCTGCAATTCGATTCCGATCGAGCTGAAATTTGGCATACACTCTGCGTACATGTCTAGAAACGTGTAGCCAAAATCACAAAAGAATCGGAGACCTAAAGATTTTTCGCGATTTTAAGAAGGGGGTTACCTTCAATATTTAGCGATTTTGTGGCAATATTTAGCAAATCTTTAAAGTCGTGCCCCGGCCAAACTATTGGAGCTATCGACATGAATCAAACGCGAAAATCTTCCTCAAACCTTCCTCTTTAAGAAGAGCCCTCACAATCTAGGCTAGCATATCAGAGGACTTCGGGAAGCTATCTTTTATCAACCCCAATTTTTCTCATTTTCGCCATTGATCGCCCCGAGATTTCAAAGTCGCGCCACGGCTGCAATTCGATTCCGATCGAGCTAAAATTTGGTATACACTCTGCCTACCCATCTAGAAACGTGTAGCCAAAATTATAAAAGAATCGGAGACCTAAAGATTTTTCGGAATTTTTAAAAGGCGGTGGTCTTCAATATTTGGCAAATCTTTGAAGTCGTGCCCCGACGAAACTATTAGGGCTATCGACATGGCTCAAACGCTAAAATCTTCCGCAAACCTTCCTCTTTAACCCTTTCGGTACTACGAACGACTATAGTTGCTCCCGCTAAAGATGTCGCGTAATTGTATATATGATGAGCGCCTGCAGTTGCTACGCACGGAGTACCTCACTCTGGACATGCCGCGTGAGTCTTTCGTTTCGCATCATTTGTTTCTTACGGGCTTCAACAATAAACCAAGCCAAGCAACGCAGGTTACAATAAGGCGTAGATGCGACCGCTGACGATCGGTTGCGTGCACCGTGCACTGTTTCGATGTGGCACGCCGTACTGCGGGAGTACCGCGGCGGAGAATTCGCCAGTAGCGAAAGGGTTAACACTTTATCGACCGGAAGCCTATTAATTATTAGGCTTTTCAATATTCGCGCTGTATCAAAATGAAGCTTAAAATTCTATTTTTACATGCCAATTTGTAACAACATTATCAGACAATATTATTGGGGATGCATTGTTGATTCGCAATAAAAATTACTGTCAGCCTTGAAGGACCCATTAAAAAGTTTTCAATCATGGCCGATAAAGTGTTAACAAAAATCGTTCCTCGAGTCGATGGCCATTGAACCGCGAGTTAAAAAATACAAGGCTCTTTTGGTAGAAAGAATACAAGTATATTCTACAGCTCGAAATAAACGAGCCTAAGCTGTCTGCACCCTAACGCCTTCAGCGACAGGCATCCGCGTCGGCGACAGTCCGCGTAATTGCGGTATTTTACTAATCGCGATGCAATTATTCGCAAAATATGAAAAGAAACGTAGTCACAGTCGAATTATAAATTCCCCGATCATCGTGCCACGCGTCGCAAGCATAAATAGTGAAATGCGTAAAGTTCTGTTGATTCTGTTTAGGGGATGCGAGAAATCGCGGCCGATACGCGCACGCGTGCGATTCTAGTCGCGACCGTGTCCAGGAGACGGTTTTTATTGGCTCGGTCCACGGAGTATAAATTTAAAAAATAGACTGCGGTTTTGTTCTTGGAAAATGAAATTGGAGTTGAATTCAAAGCCGGATTCTGGCGACCGGTTCGACGTTAAATTGTTACGGAGAAGAAACCCCGGCGCTGTTTGCGCAGTTTCCGTTATTTGCAGCGCCCAAAGTGCCCCGACGGATGAAAATCGCGAATCCGCTGGGTCGAAGACCCCGAAGGGCGGGGAGGGGAAAAAATAACGCAGTCGTTTTTCGTTCGGATCGAGGGGTGGAACAGGGGTGCGGTAACCAATGGAGGCGAACTGGGCCACCCAAGAAAAATCTTCGGGGTTCGCGCGCGCGGCCGGGAAAGAAGTGCAAGAAAGGCTGGAAAAGCTGGAAAAGCTGGCAAAGCTCATTCGATCTTTCCGCGTTTGTTCCCTCGCCGCGCCGCGCCGCGCCGCATCGGCCGCGCGTTGCTCCGTGGGAATTCTTATCAGCGTATGCAGCTGCGTTCCCCGGGTTTTTGCATGCGCGAAAATGCCGAGATATTGCCGTTTGATTCAACGCCGAGCTCGTAATTCGCGAATCCTATACAGGGTGACCGCGTCCGTCGAACGAACGCGATTCTCCTCGGAGGAACGCGGGGGCAAACGTAGGCGCAAACTTCAATTATAAACAAAAAATCGGTGCAACATGGTTCTCTGAATTCGAGCAACGAAATTAGCATCAACAATCGTAAACGAAAATGAAAATTCGCGCGTTTACTCGCGATGGCTCGGACGGGTCGACGCGAGGATTGTTTCGAATTACGGGAAACCGACGACCAATGATGCCTCGAAATCGCCTTTTGAGTGCACAGGGCTAAGACGACAAAACGATTTGTCCAAATTTTTCGTAGAGAACGCAAATACGGGGATTCGGCGTCGACTGCGCGGAGGAGGATGATTTATCGTTGCGTTAGGGGGAGACAAACGGCAATCTCGCAGGTAGGAAACGCAACGAGATGATCGAAGACAACGTTGGTCGTCGATAAATTCACTGCGCAAAGTCGTCCGTCCCCAGCGCGGTCTGGAAAGAGGAAAAAAAAACGGGATCGCCCACCCTTAGCGTTCCACCGCTATCCCCGTACACGGAGGGTGCGACACGGGGGTTGCGGGGGTGGATGGTGGCCGCACACGTTCCCGTTGCGGTGTGTGTAACGTCTCCGAGGGTGGACCAGGGTGGAAAAACCTACCCCAACGGGGGTTGGAGAGTGCGCTCGCTCGCGATGGGTGGGCAAAAGGGAGAAATAAGAAAAGCCGGAGCCACGGAGGAGACGACGTCGTCGACGACGACGACGACGACGACGGGATATCTGGGTCGAGACTCGTCGTCGCCGACGTCTCGGCGCCAGACGTCCTTTTCTTTGGCTTTTTTTCGGCAGCGGTGTGCCGGGGAAAAACGTCGAAAGGGGGAAAAGTACTGCTGCGATCCGTTGTTTCGCGGTTTTCTAAGTTTTTTTCTCGCAGCGGTGGTGGCTCGCGCGAGCACGATCAACGGGATGGGCGAACGGGGGTGGGAACGGGAACGGCGCACGATGATAAGTCAAATTGTTCCTCGCCGGTGATTACGGTTTTCGTCCCAACCCCTGGAACGCTTTCAACGGGGACTTCGAGAGAAAACGCTTCTCGAATTTCTGCGAGTCTTCCTTCCCCTCTCGCCGAGCCACGGAGAAAACTAAAAGTGCGAATACACTGGCGAGTAACTCGCGAAAGACACCCCCTCGCGCTGCGATTTATCTCGCGGTCAGCGACCATGGAATATCTTCGTTGTCCGAAACCACTTAGAGGAAAGATCATAGTACTTGCAGCAGGCCTATTGTAATCTGTAATGGTAACGGAATGCCTCGAGATCTCCTCGTAACCAAAAACATCCCCGCCAAAAGCATTCGCACCCCAGTCGCACGCGTTTCAATCGCATCGCTCGAACGCTCGTCGTTTGTCTCGCACTCTTTCTCGCTTTCCCGCTCGACCGCGTACACGCTGCTCGCATCTTACGATGGTCGCGTACGTTCTACGTATAACGAAATCGAATTTTATTTTGGAGATTTGCAAGGAATTGAATACGCAAATGTTTCCATCGCTCGATGCCTACGGCGATTCGGTCCAATTAAATCTTTCCAATCAGAATTAATAAAATAGTAAATAAAATGGGTGGCAACCGTCGCGAGCGAATCGAACCCACCGGCAATCATTACGGAGACGTTTACGCGCGTCGCTCGCAAGAAAAGTTACTCGCCAGTGTATTCGTAGCTTTAAGCGCGGCGCAAGCGGATTCTTCTCTTCGAGAAGTTCGCAATCTCTCCGCTCTCGAGACGTTATTATTTCCAGAGGGGAGGTGGAGAAGTCCATCGATCAATCGGGCGGCAGTGCGTCTTCTTAAAACGTCCGAGGAGCAAGAGGAAGAGAGAGAAAGCGAAAAAGAAAGAACAGGAACGGTCGTTTCGCGCCTGGCAGACAGCACTCGTCGGCGCTCGCGAAAAGTCTCTCGAGCTGTTCCGATTTAATTTTCCCGGGGGGAGGCGGCGCGAAACCGACGGAAGCCCGCCGCTGGCCTTTACGCGAAAGTTAGAAGTTAGTTACACGGGGGTGGCCACCCCTCATCTGCATATCCGCACCCTGCCGCCATCCCCGTCACCCGGCCCACCCCCGCCGCCCCGTCGTCTCCCGTGCTTTCCAACCCCTTCGGCCTCCCTCTAACCAACGTGCCGCCGCCACAAGCTGCTCAACAAGTGGTTCTTCAGTTTAGCGCCCGACTTAGCGCTTCTTTAATTTTCACCTCGCACCCCGACAACCCCGACCCTTGCGCCTCCCCGGTGCCACCCTCCCGAGCTGTTCTCGGATTTTGCGTCTTATCAGACGTCCTAGCCGTGGCGGCGAGCGCGTGGCTCTCTGCCAGCGATAGAGCCGCGATTATTTTCATACCCTCTTCATCCTCGTCTTCGTCTCGGCTCGAACGCGCCTCCGAACGGTTTATCTCCTTCGGCGAATTCACCTGTTCTTCTCGGATGCGATTTACGTAGCTGCCGCAGCGAGGTAAACGTCCCGGAAGACGTCGCGCGTTTTCGGAAATTCGCTTTTCCACGGTGCCAATTAATTCGGCGATCGTTTTGATGTTCGATAAAATGCTGCCAAAGGTTCCGGGTAGATTTCCATCGCGATTTCAACCGGATTTATTTCCGGTTACTCGACAGTTTTACATCTCTTTGCACTCGAAGCAGAATCGATCTCAGAATTTGGACATTTTATTTGCGTCGCGCGATGCCTTCTTCGTCGTGTCGTCGGTACGAAATCGAGGGTATCTGTTCCCACTTAACGAACCCGAAGACGTTTGATAACGTAGACATTGTTTTCAAGCATGGCGCAGCGTAGCGTTCGGCGGTGTCTCGAAAAAGACGGTCGACGATGCGGACAATTGCAGCGATCGATCTCTCGATGCTCCGCGAATGCAAGCTCGCGCAAAGAGGTTTACGTCGAGCAACTTCGGCTAATATTCAAAGACTAGCATTAGGCGTGTTGGCATCCTCCGGAAGCTCGTCGAAGTCGGACGGTTGATCTCTCTTCGGAAGACTCTTGCGAGCTGCGCTGATCGAAACCCTTTCTGGTTCTCCTCTAATTTCTAGCAACCGGCCAAAGGTATCGGAAGTTTCCCGTTCGGTTTTAAGCATCTTAATTTATAAGTTTCCGGGCTAGCTCCGATCGTCTCCTCGCTGGCAGCCGTTCAATGCCACTCCCTGGCGATTTTTTTCACACGAAAACTCGCTCTCGCGTTTCGCGACCCAGATACCGGGTCTCTGCGACCTCCTAGCAGCTCGGAATCCCACGAACCGTTAAAAACGCATCATCCAAACCGCGCGAGAAGATACCGAAGCTCGAACGAGAGAGAAAGAGGGACAGGGAAAGAGAGAGACGGTGGAACAGTCCCGCCAGAGGCTCGAAGCGGAAGCGCACCTTCGAAGGGGATGACTTCTCGCGGTGCAACGAGCAAACCGTTCGCATGCCGAGCGGTGGAAAGGGAGCGAGAAGAGAGGCGAGAGGAAACGAGTCTCTCTCGATACGGGTAATCGTAAACCGAGAAACACCTCTTCCGCTCCGCCCGAAAAACCAAAACACGAATAATCACGGTTGCCGTCGTAGAGCCACCGAGAGCGAGAAAAGAACTCTCTCTCTTTCTCTCTCTTTGATAGGGGTAATCGTAAACCGAGGAACACCTCTTCCGCTCCGCCCGAAAAACCAAAACACGAATAATCGAAACGGTGGTGGCTGGCTGCGATGAAAGGAGAAGCTGCTCTCCCATAGGGCTACTTGGACGAGCGGAAAGAAAAAGGGGTGGGAATCCGGGAGTGCGAAGGTATCTGCATGTGAATGGGACAATGGTAATTGGGGATGCACCGTTAGAGGATATTAGAGGTAACAGGCGACTCGATCCCCGATTCCCGTTGGACTTTTATGCAACCACGTGAAACAGCATCTCCGGAACGTCGGCGGAGTCACGTTCCTACTGGCTACCCCGGCTTCTTCTCTGCCGTTCGTCCGTTTCTCTTTGTGTGTACGTGTAGGTTCCACGGACCGTGCGCGCAAACGGCGGATCCGTGGCAACCTCAAAAGCCTGATACCACTCGAGAGGAACTACGGTATTACCTGCTCATGTGACCCATCTGTTATTTGCCAGACTCGCTCCACTCCTGCCTGCGACGCACGCTCGCCAGAATGGAGACTCCGGTTAGCGTACGGTACATCTATTATAGCCGGACCGCCTGATCCGAATGCTTTATAGCGATCGATAGCGATCCACGACAAGTGGAGGATCGCGATGCAGCTCCTTCCCGATGGACCGATTGTTTACCCTCTTACGATTTACCCCCGCGAGAACCACCGTGTCTGCGATCCTCTTTCCGTAAAAAGTTCCGTACAGCCTGCTTTGCGGAGAGTCGCCCAAGACTAGAGTAGATTTGATATTTTTTCGTTATCGAGGTCTTCCTCGAGGCCTTCCTCGAGGCAGGAGTCCGTGGCGCGTCGCATTGTACGAGCAATTAGAAGAGATGGAACGCAACTTTTTCCCAGATCCCTCGGCAAAGAGATAATTCCGTTGGAAAGCCTCTCGAGGCTGATTCGTTGTTGCGCGGAGAACGGTTAAATCGGAAAAATAAAATTTCTCGCGTTCTCTCGGGAAGACGTATGTCGGTGAGCAAAGGGAGAAAGAGAACGGGAGGAGCGGCGCACCGAAATTTCGAAGCCGCCGCACCTCGCGTCCAATTTCCTAAAAAGCGACCGGGGAGTTTTCAATTCGCCGAGCGAGCCGGTGAACGGAAACGCATCCGTTCCGCGCTCGTCTCGCAACGACGCCATTTGTCACTTAAATCGCGCGCTCTCGAGGAGAAACGATGATTTCCGTCCTCGAAGGCGTATTACTTTAACATTCGTCGAGGGAGGAGAAAACGGGGCAGGGAGAGGAGGAGAGGAGGATAGGCGAGCGCACGGGCCAGCTTCCCATTATCGGGGGCCATCGCCTCGAACTGCGTCTCGTTACCGCCGCCAATAAAACATCCTCCGGCAACAAACAAACAAACAAACGATCGTTCGGAGCGCGAACGAGGAATGCGCCGGTTCGATCACCGTCGCGGAAAACTGGAACGAACTGCCCTGAAACTCGTTTTTCCATTCTACCTCGCTGCTCCTTCTCGGTCTCTCCGCGCTTATTTCTCCGCGGTTTCCGAATAATCGACGCTCTTCTACTCCGCGGACGCGTAGGACCCGCGACGAATCGGACGATTCGCATCGCAAATTCCAACCGCATCGGGAACACGAACGACGCGAGCATTCCGTGGAATCTTCGGAAGATTCCGGGATCGTCTCGAAGAACGGCTCTTCGAAATCGGTTTCTAATTTTCTGCTCGCGACGGGATAGCGTTCGAGGGGTCCGGAGAGGGTGAGAGGCCCTCGATAGGGTTCGAATGGGACGAATGCGTTTGCGGGACCGCGAAGAAGCGCGCGCAGAGAGGAATTCAAAGTCGAACTCTTACGGCCGTGGTTGTCCGAGGGTTAATTTATGCGCGGAACGCGGGAGTATTTCGGGGAGCTTGGTGGCCATGTTGGTTTCGACGTGTCCGTCAAGGCATTCCCCCTCGCATCACGCGAGAGAGACTCTTTCTCGATCTTCCACCCCGAGCCCCACTTTCTTGCCCGCGAGCACACGTGTGAGAGCGAGCGGCGCGCGCTCGCACACACGTACGAAAAACGACGTGTGCTTTCTACCCCGTCTCGCGAGGGCGCATGCTGCACTGCGCACAACCCCCACCATCCCCATCCCACCTATCCACCTACTCTACCCTCGGTTCTCTCTCTTTGCACCCCCCTGCAACCCCTTCGGCTGTTCGTGCAGCCCGCCGTGCAACCCCCCCAGGAGGAGACTCTTATTATTTCCATTTTTCCAATTCGGTCTGGGGGGCGGGAAACGAGCGTACAACACCCTCCCTTCTGTTCTCTCGGCCCCCTACGCCCCCTTTTGCGTCCCCCGTCGGAGAGACCGGAGAGCAGTCTCCTACCACCCACGAGCCGCGTTCTCCCTCCCTTCGATCCTCCTCGCCCTCTTTCTTTCTCTCTCTCTCTCTCTCTCTCTCTCTCTCTCTCTCTCTCTCTCTCCAGGTGGTCGACCAAAGGAAAAATATCTATATTTATCTGTTTCTTCGCGGGATACGTGGTGCCCCTCCGTCCCCCGATCCGCCGATCCACCGATCCAACGACTGCCTGCCCCCGACCCCCTGCGTCAGCCCTCCGCCGCCTCTGCCGCCGTCGCCGCCACCGCCGTTGCCGCCACTCTCGACCAGCTTCGTTTTGTTCGTTTCGCCTCTCTCCACCTCCACCTTGGAGTTTCTCGGTCTCCTCCCACCACCCCGTTTCTCGGTCTCTCGCCACCTTTCCGTCTCTCCAGCGCATCGGGCCCGGTGTCTCCGTCCCGCTCGACGCCGCCGCTTTCTTTCCTCGTTCCTTTCGGGCTTCTCCTTACCTCCACCCGACTTGCCGCCCGTACACCCCCGTTTTGCCCCCGACGGCGGGTTGCGACCGTGAGGGACGGGCGTAGACGGCGTACGAGCGAGCGCGAGAAAGACCGAGATGTTCGAGGGCGGAAACGGCGCGACCACGGCTGGATCGCTGGAGCAACGGAGAGAAACGCGGGAAAGGAAGTGGAAGACGGAGGGCACACCACGACCACGACGACGGGCTACGACGACGACGACGTCGACGACGACGCCGGCGGCCGCGGCGAAGCGTGCGCGCCTTTCCTTGGCCGGCGGCGCGACAAGGAGGAACGCCAGGAACGGAGGAGGACACCGCGAGCGGGTAGAAAACGGAGCGACCGAGAGAGAGAAGGAACGGCGAGCTTCCGCTTCCTTATGCTCCGCCGCGGACTGCATCAACCAGTCGCGCGGTCGCGCTCACATAAGAAACTGGGATTCGAGAGGCAACCCCCTTCTCGAACCGCGGTACGCGGTTTCCGTCAACGGAAGGAACTCGGTGCCCGGGAACGTCGTCGTCGTCGTCGTCGTTGCCGTTGTTGTCATCGTCGTCGCCGTCGTCGTCGCCGTCGTCGTCGTCGTCGTCGTCGTCGTTGTTCGCGTTCGTCGAGATCGAGACGAGTTCTCTCGACGCCTCGCGTCGCGCTCGTTCGTTCGGCATCGGTTCGCGCGCTATTCGTCGTTCCTTGCCGCCGCCGCTACCACCCTCGGGAGTTAATTGACTCGGCGACGCTCGAAACGCGACTAACCGGCCGATCGCCCCCACCACCCGCGGCGGAGAAGCGCCGCGAGGCTAGCCGAGATCGCACGGAGAAGCGCGAGCGGCCCAAAGGCCCGTCGATTCGGGTCGCGTCGCTCACCGTCGGATACCGCCGGGTCCCGCGCGGGCCCAAGCTCGACCAATCGCGTTCCACGACCCCCACCGACGGTCACCGACGCTTCTCGACGCATGAAGAGGGGAGGCCGTAGGGCCTCCTGAACACCCGCTCTCCCGAGTCGCTCCCGTCCAAGAGGGGAAGAGACACGCTCGCTCGCGGGACCGCGATCCCGATGGAGGCCTAAGGGACATGTTCCTCGACGCGATCAGCCCAGGAGGATGTTCCTCTATCCGTATCGACTTCTTCCTCTCCTTTCGTTTCTTCTTCTCCTTCTCACCGCGCTTCCTCTTCTGCTACCTGGCGACGCCGACGGACGCGTCCGACCAGGCGGGGGAGGATCGACACCACGGCTCCTGTCGACGGTGAGAACGGAATAAAACCGCCCCGCGGTAGACGATCCAGTTTTTTTCGATGTAGTCTCGCACGCCGATGAAGAGGGGAAACAAAGAGAGAAGAGAGAGCGAAAGAGAGAGAGAAGGAACGAGAGACAAGGAGACAACGACGATACGAGCGAAGAAGCGAGCGAACGACGAACGAGAGAAAACGAGGCGGGGGGTACCGAGACCGAGAAACTAGTCGAAGAGAGAACGAAAGGGGTGGCGTTGCGAAGGAGAAGCCAAAACGAGGGTCGAGAGAAACGATCAACCAAAGTTCCTATTTTTCACGTGTTTTATGCGCAACTCGTCTCTAATCAAGTAGGATCTAAGAAAGCGAGAGCGAAAGAAAGAGAGAGAGAGAGAGAGGATCTCGCAAGAGGTTCTCGCCGGGGTTAGTTCGCCGGAAGAGAGGAGGACGCGAGAAACGGTGAACGCGCGCGCGACGGAAGAAGAGCGCGCGCTGTGGCGAAAGCACGCCGGAAACCTCGTGTCCGCGGCACCGGTGACACCCTCCCGCGCTAATTAGCCAGCCAATTAGAAAGGCCGCGGCCATGCGTAATGAGCTGCGCGCGCAAAAGTTCCTAAACGCCACGACGCGATGTTTTTTCCCGTGGACGACGACGACGACTCGTCCCGCCGCGTCGCCGGCGCCCACCGATAATATTGATAAGCCTACCGATAAGCCGAGACGGAGAGTTATAGATAGACTTAATGACTGAAAACGATAAACTAAAAAGAAATAACATAAAATAAGCGAGACAGAGAGAAAGGGAGAGAGACGCAGCAACGTACGAACGACGGGCGAAAAACACCGTCTCGCCGGAAACGGAAGACGGGGGGAGGGAGCTGCTCCGACAGTAACGAAGCAACGCGCACCGTGTCTTAGAAACGCGTTCAGGTTCGCAAGGCAATAAAATACCAAACGAATTTAAACCGAGGACAGAGATATTCGGCGTTGTTGATTTTCTCGTCCCCCGGGTTGTTGGACGGTGTGTGCTGTGTCGGAGGGAACGAAACGAATTGATAGATCCACAGAGAAAAACAGATAGACAGGGGGAGAGAGAGAGAGAGAAAGAGAAAGAGAGAGGGAACCAGGGAGAGAAAAGAAGCGTGTATTTTTTCGGCGTTTCGGCGTCGATCGCGAACCCGATTGCCTTTACCAGCGAGATTTTGAATCGCGGAGACGTCGTCGAGGGACCCGCCGGTCCCCTTCGAGTCGTTGCCACGTGGCCGCCTCAGACTCAAGCAATCCTTCGGTGGTGCGTCGACGGTGTTTTTAAACCTCCTGATACCGATTCAGCCGCGTTAACTACTATCTATAGGAGAGTTTCGACGGAGAACGACAGATATATATATATATACGATATAAATAAAAATATATATATATATATATACATACACATCTATATTATATATATATATACATAAAGAAAAACCGATTGGAAAGCGTATTTAATTCTATATTCCTATACACATGCAAGAAGCACATGTACAGGTATTTTAATAAGAGCGACCGGAGCAAAGGACAACGACGATTCGCGCGACTGATATAAAAGTAATCGCGAACCAGTTGGGCAAACATGTCCACGATGAGCGTCGTGTCGAACTCGTCGGTCGAGGTCGACTCGGACTCTTCGAACGACATCTCGAGCAAGGACGACGGACCCGCCGAGCAGAAGTTTATCCTGAGGAACGAGCTGTACAACAGCCTGCTGGCGAGCGCTCTCGGCAAGACCGTGCTCAACAGGCACCTGAACTTCAAGGAGCAGGGGATTAATTTTAATCTAGCCAATCTGAAGGATAACCTGAACGCGCTCGGCGCCCTTAAGGAGCTGAAGGATCTCAAGGGATTGACCGTAAGCAGCGTGCCAGCCTTCCCGAGGAACCTGGCTCTGCACCGGGAAGATCACGATGAGGTCAGACCTCGCGACACCTTCTAAACCTCTTTCTTTAACCTCCTCGCGTTCCCAACAAATTATTACTCTTCGAGCCGAGTTTGCGATCCCTCTGCGGAGCGAAACCGTGTCCATTCCCGCTCGCGTTTCTGCATTTTCAACGACGGTCCGCAGAACGGAAGCGTAGATTTTTATTACGGTTTCGAGGAGCAAGGATCCGGTCTCCTCGGTCCTTCTCCAAGAGCTACAACCGGCATCGACGCTTCGAGAACGTCGTCGCCCAGAAATGGGAATTATTGAATTATTTGTCGATGAATTCTTGCGTTAATTCTATCGCGATAAATTCCTATCGCGCAAGAAAAGACCTGCGAAAACCAAACCTTTCCTTCGATGTTTTTAGTTCGTGTCGAGGATAAAAAAGGGAAACACGTTGGTTTTATAATAACAACGAATTTATTTCCACTAGATTTTATCCCGCACTTGTCGCCGGTCGATTTAACATTGGGCGACTTGTTTTGGTGGATCAGTGATTCTAGCAAATTCTAGAGGTTCTGTAGAAACTGAGCAGCTCGGAATGCTGAATAATAAATCTAATCTGGTGCGTGATTTTAATGCGTGTTTAATAAATGGCGACAAACAGAAGAATGAAGAAGAAACGTACAAATCGATAATAACAAAAGACATTCGATTCACAAATGTTTCATACATGGCGCTAGGCGCGAACTTTAAATTACATAGTGAAACTTGATTTTCCTTAACAGGTTACGGTATTTAACGTATATTAACCGATAGTTGACTTGTGTCCAACGAGATCTGGAGACAATATGGTCGTACGCCATAAACATAAAAATACGATGTTCTATGGGGACCGCGGCATGTATCCTTTCGGAACCGTACATTCGACCTACATTTTTGTCTGTTCGAAGGAGCCGAACGTCGTCGTTCCATGCGTACGCAACCGATGCAATTTAATCGTACAGTACACGAATTGAACATTGTAAAAGACGATGCCGACAGCGATTTTGAAATTTGGAATAGCGAAGGGCAAGGGTTCGATGCTTCGCACGTTTTGTGCTTGTAGGTTTTAATTTTTAGGCTGCTAACTCGACAGAGAAAGCGTTCGAGTTTTTCGGTTGCAAAGCAGAGATCCGCGCCTGGCTTTGCGACTTGGAGAACTGGCTTTTCTAGCCGCTAACAGGTTGTAGGCGCGAATCGAGTGCTCGGAAATTTTTCCAATTATCGTTCGGGAAGGAGAGAAAGAGAGGGAGCGAGAGAAGAATGAGAGGGAGGGAGAGAGAGAGAGACGCGTCTGTGTTTCGAATCGGAGACGGTTCCATTATTTTCAAGTTTTTCCCGTGGTCCGGAGTTATCGGGATCAGCCGGCGAGTCCCGAACAATGGTCGAAAAGCTGGGAGCTTTTACGGGGAACAGCCTCCTGCTCGAAGCCGTTTCGAAACCGGAGCATCAAGATCAATAATCCCCAAAAGAATCCGCGTCTTCGCTGACCTACCCTCTTCCGGACTTCCTCGGCGCGACCCTCGGAAGAGGAAGAAAACATATTCGTCGAATTTATGCCACCGCGGAACGATCGCGCGAGAACCGCCCTCGAGCAAACAAGCCAATTTCCCCGGGAGTAAAAAGGAGGGTCGGTGGAAAATCGGAAAATAGAAAAAATAATTTACGACTGGTAGAATGGCGAAAATATTGTCTGAATCGCAGTCGCGCGCGCGCGCGTGCCCGCACGGGGGTGGCGATGGAAGAATTTAGGGTGTGCGCGAGCGGAGAAACGCGCGCGCGCGCGCGCGCTCAGAATAGAGAAAACGATTTCGAAAGTAATATTTGCGAGTGTTGGGTTAGCGAAAATATTAGCCGGATCGCGCGTGCAACGAGCAAACGGTTGGACGAGCTCCGATTAAATAGTTTGGTCGAGGGAACGCGGCTCGCCGGGGCGGTCGCGAGACGGACCGTGTGTAAGTTGACGGTTAAAAAGTTAGCGGATACTTAAGTGCGACGAGTTTTCGCGTAATGGGAGCGCGAAACGGGGGTAAAGAGTCCGCGGGAGCGGCGCAGGATCCCGGCGTGGTTCGCTCGAAGGAAATCCTGTTTGCTTGACAATTACTTTTTGTTTCGCCGGTAAATCCAGTCTTCGACTTTCGAACTACTTTGTCCGTTCGTTCTCGCCTTTGTTTCTTCTTGTTCCTCTCTTCTGCCTTCCTCCCCGCCCGACTCCGTTCCTCTCCGCTGCTCGCCGGAATTTCAATGTAAATTGAAATGTAAATCTCGGTTTGAATTCGAACGGGACCGCCGCGGTAACGAAATCTTGCCCTACAAGTACTTTCCCAACATTTATTAAATACTTTAGCTCCGAACTTTTTGCATAGTTTTTCAGTTCCGGCTTCTTTCTCTTCTTCTTCTTCTTCTTCTTCTTCTTCTCTCTCCCTCTCGCTTTCTCTCCGTCTCTGTGCTCGCCAACCCCTACCCCCTTCGAGTCGAGCGCAAACAAACGAGCCGCGTTTAAAATCCTTCGAGAGAACACCGCGGATTTTCTTGGCCGGCGCATTTTTCCGCGGTTTAATTCATTAATTTCCCGCAACGACGACGCCCCGGCTCCTCGACTTCCTGTTGCTTCCTTTTGCTTCTGACCGAGTTATCGCCACGAGGCAACTTTTCTTGGCACGTTCGCGGTTCGAGCTCGGCTTAGTTGATTCCGCGACATGGCTTGACCCGAATTCGTGACGCACACACACACTCTCTCTCTCTCCCTTTTTCTTTTCAACCCTCTCCCCTCAGCCTGGACGCCGAAACTCTTCTTCGATCCCCTCCCTCGCCCCCATAATTCTTCGTTCGTCAAATTTTCCACAGAACCCTCCCCTAATTCCTCTGTACCTTTTCTATTTTCCGCCCGGTTCGATTCCCTTGGGAATCCTCCTCCCGCAGTTTTGTAATAGCCTTTTAATCCTTTGCCGTTCTAATTTTCTTCGAAATCCTCTCGCGACCTCTCCATATTTTTTTCAATTTTCATTCCACCCTTCCTTTGATTTTCTAACAATTTCTAACCCTCCGCGGACGAGAACGTGGTCCAGAAAAGTTTTCGATGCGCGAAGTATGTTTTCTCGAGAATTGCGAATTTGAAAGATTTATTTAGAACCTCACACACGAGGGTGTAATTGAAAGGAATAGAAAAATTAAAAAATTTCAAATATTCTTCGTGGTCCGTTCGTTTTCCTATAACACAAGATCGTCTTCTCGCGAGTAGACGACCTTGCTAAAATTATCGACAAATAAAATGCACATTTATTTAACCCCTGCTTTTTACCATTGACTTCGATGATTCTTCTTCCCCGCAAACTTCCGCGGTCTATTAAAGAGACATGTGTCAGCGTAGAATTAATTCCCACCTTTTTCGACCTTTCCGATTCGATCTTCCGATTCCTCCTGCCCTCCCGCGTCTGCTGGCGATTCTTCCCGAAAGCGTTCGCGAATCTCAGGAACAGTAAACCGGTAATATCCGCATAATTAAATCCCCGAAACAGACTGCACTCGATTCAAGCCTGAGTAATAATGCAGCGATTAAACTGTATTTATACCGGTGGATATAAAATCGAGACACGATATGAATAAACGCGTCTATTGGCAATTTCCTAGAGTAGACTTTCATTAGTCTCGCATCGATCTTCTCGGGGGTAGGACACGGGGGGAGGGAAGCTCCGTGTTCTTCGCGTGTTCCCGGCAGGCCCGCGAGAGACAGAGGAACGAATTAAAAGCTTCTGCAGTTAACAAAAATCGATCCCCTTTGAACGGAGGCCGAGCTTTTGTTGCGCCGCGAAAAGAACCGGAGAAGGGAGGCCGCGCAACGACACCGCGGGAACACAGGCCTTGTCCGAGACCGTGTAATTAAGTGCGAGGCAATAATGAAACGCATCATCCCTCTGCTCCTTTCTCTCCCTCTCTCTTTCCATCTCGCGTTCAAGAAATAACAACCCTCCGGCTCGGCGGAGGAAGGGGATGATTCTTTGAGCCGCCCAGCAATCCGACCCGCAGTTTCTAACGAGCTTTCTCACGATGCGTGCTGCGAGATCAATTAACAGCCGGGCACCGCTAATTACCGGTCCACGGGGTTGCAGCCCCGAGGAATCTCGGACTCCACGACTGCCGTGGAAATTCTTTCGCTTTCGGCGTCGGACCAGCCTTTCGATCGTCAGCCGTGGTCGACGTCCGCTCCACGATTTTTCCACGCCTTCGACGAACATTCGAAACCTCTCCACCGTGTTTATCCCGCGTTCCTTTTATTCGATTAATCGTTCGCGTCGCTCTCCAAGCATTCTCCGCACATTTTCATGCAAATTTTCCAAGCATTAGTTCGTAAGATATTTACCCTACAATCTGCGTAAATATTTGGCAAAAATCGGAAAGCGTTCAACCATGCTCCGTGCATGCGACTCCGCTGGAATCCCTTTTAGACAGGGTGGGCTCGATGGACGACGGCTCCTAGCATCCTGCGCTACAAAACTACAAACGTTTCATTAAAGGGAGGAATAAATTGCTATTAATTAATAAGGGAGGAATAAATTGTCACACTATAATTGAAAACAATTTTAACATCGATATCTTTGCATCCAAGGAATTGTTAAAAATTTAACGGTTGTAAGGACGAATAATAATAAAAAGTCACATATGTACAAGACGAAATAAATCATGTAAAATGAAAATGTTCTGAGTGAGAAGAAATGCCTTGATCTTCGAGTTGAAACAGTTTCGAGTGCAAAGGGTTAATAAATTCCCACGTTGTGGCACGTAAAACTTCGCAGTCCATGCATTGCTGGGAAGATCTGATTAATTAGAGGATATCAATGGGCGACTTTCAATTTTCTACGCCGATCGAGGAAGAAAGACAATTTCTATTCGGCTCCTATTCTATTCAGCTATTTCTTTCTAAAAATCCGCAGTCAGACAGAGTATATTTTCTATGCACAGTCCGCAACGATCTGCGAACGGAACAAATATTCTAAACATCGTCGATACGTTCGAAAGCGCTTCCGCAGCGTCAGGCCGACCGTGCATCGATAATTTTCCAGAGTTCTCGGCAGTTGTTTAAACGACCGACGAACGCTCGACGGAAAATAGAAGGCACCGCGGCGAAGGGGCAAATCGACGCGGAACGTTTAATTATTCAAGGCGTGTTAATGAACGGTCCATCGCGGCGATCGCCGGGAAACGTTTGGCACGAATCGGACAGGCGAATATCATTTTCGTTATTTTTATTCCGTCGCGGATAGGGGTTGGTAATGCCGGCTCGCGTTCGACGACGTATCGATTCGCCATTGCCCTGACATTTCTCTTCTTTCTCCGCGGCACATGAATTTCTTACGACGCCTCCGCGGCGAATCGATACCGGCTGATACCGTGTCGCGCAATTATACACGAATCTGCCGATTTTATTCTCGAGCCTGCCTCGCGAGCTCGCCTCCTCTTCGAGGCCCTCGGCGAATCCGCTCGACGCTCCGCTCGACGCTTCTTCTCGGCGGCTCGTCGCTCGACGATCGACTGCTGTCTTTCGTTATAAATAAATATTTTCGTCGGACTGTCCATTGCCCTTTTTGCGAACACGAAAGAACACTTATTTTGGATCTTTGTCCGATCGCAATAGGCTACTACCTGCAACGTTTTGACTGCCTGTCACCGCGTATTCGGCTGACGGAATTACTCGTATAGCCTCTAAACGAATTCTCGCGTTAACCCGTTTGTTGTGCCAAATCCATTACCGATCCCAAAAATGCAAGAAGCTTGGAGCATTCTCGGTATCGTACATTGCATTTATCGATGATCTTCGATCTCGGAATAAAGATCGAACTCGATCGACTTGCAGAGAAAAGACTGTGCATCGATACGAGTGAAGTACTAGAAGACGGAAGCAAAAATGGAAACGGGATAGAACGTGGAAAAATACCTTGTTTTATATACGGCATCGCTAAATGGTCGGCGGAACTCTGGTTTTAACACTAAACCTATCATAAGGGGTCAAATGACTCTTTCCAGATTTTCTATTTTACAATTACTGACGTTAGAAACATGTCTTCGCAGAAATCGATTCGATGGATTTTTCTATTCCAACATACATTGTAATAAAAATGGCACACAGTGCAAATATAATTAATTTTTGTCACTTTTATAGGGCAATATACATTAGCCAAGTTTATTGGTCGCTAGGTTTAGTGTTAACGGTTTGACCCGAGCCTACGTCGACCCGAGAGACGAGCAAGCTGAAAACATGAAATTGAAAAGATAAACTATTCTCGCTAGCGTTTCGTCAATTTTCATTTCTGTCCTATACCGGATGAGGGTTAACCCTTTGCACTCGAAGCTGTTTTAACTCGAATCCAAAGGCATTTCTTTTGACCTAGAATATTTTCATTTTACACGACATATTTCATCTTATGCATACGGAATTCGTTTACTATTCTTCATCCTTGCAACGATTAAATTTTTACGTATTACTATTCTCGCTAGTAGAATGGATTTTTCTATTCCAAAATACATTGTAATAAAAATGGCACACAGTGCAAATATAATTAATTTTTGTCACTTTTATAAGACAATATACATTAGCCAAGTTTACTGGTCGATAGGTTTAGTGTTAACGGTTTGACCCGAGCCTACGTCGGCCAGAGAGACGAGCAAGCTGAAAACATGAAATTGAAAAGATAAACTATTCTCGCTAGCGTTTCGTCAATTTTCATTTCTGTCCTATACCGGGCGAGGATTAACCCTTTGCACTCGAAGCTGTTTTAACTCGAAACCCAAGGCATTTCTTCTGACCTAGAATATTTTCATTTTACACTACATATTTCGTCTTATCCATACGAAATTCGTTTACTATTCTTCATCCTTGCAACGATTAAATTTTTATGTATTACTATTCTCGCTAGCGTTTCGTCAATTGTCATTTCTGTCCTATACTGGATGAGGGTTAACCCTCTGCACTCGAAGCAGTTTTAACTCGAATCCCAAGGAATTTCTTCTGACCTAGAATATTTTCATTCTATACGACATATTTCATCTTATGCATACGGAATTTGTTTACTATTCTTCATTCTTGCAACTATTAAATTTTTACGTATT
>CM052092.1:1248958-1264660 GCA_028453745.1 Agapostemon virescens
TATCAGAGTATTCCGTATGCCATTAAAAAAATTCAGAGGCTTTCGAAAAGTTCTGGAACCCGTCTAAAAGTGTCAGGAAAGTTTCCCATAAGTTCCAGGTTCTATCAAAGTATTCCGTATGCCATCCAGAAAATTCAGGGAACTCTCCAAAAATATCAGAGGCTTCCGAAAAGTTCTGGAGTCCGTCGAAGAGTGTCAGAGAGGTTTCCCATAAGTTCCAGGTTCTATCAGAGTATTCCGTATGCCATCCAAAAAATTCAAGCACTTGCCGGAGTCTCTGAAAGCGCTATGAAAAATTGTAGAACCCGTTCGAGCGATCTACGCGTCCTCCAAAAAAATTGTAGAACCTTTCGACGTGTTCGAGGCTAAGTTGCCGTTCTCCGGCAGATGTCATTCTCGCATCATCGTCGCAGATGTCTTCGGAGACCTGGCTGGTCGTTTAAAGCGTCGGGTATCGACGCCATTAACTTCGTTGACAGGTAGCGAAGCGACTCGTTAATCCGCGACTCCTGGCCGGAAACGAAAGCGCGGGATATCAGCGGTAGATCGCGTGAATCGAAGTCGATCTTCGTCCGCTTTCCCGCTTCGATATTTATCTTCATTAGAGAGAAACGCGTCGCGCAGCGACGTGTCGCGCGTCGTTCCTCGCGGCCAATTACTTCATCGAAACTGTCATGATTCTCGTTTCCGCTGTTCTCTCGCGATCCCATGATTCGCCGAGAGAGAAAAGGAGATAGATAAAGAGAGAGAGAAAGAGAGAGAGCAAGAGCAACGCTCGCCGGAATCGGGCCCTCTTTCGAGAGACCGGAATTTCGGCGACATGCGATCCGAGCATTAAGGAATAGTCGGGGAACGTTTACGCGAACGCTCGGGGGCTGATCTCGGCCGGGCCGGAATGAAAATGTTCCTGGGATTCGAATTCGAGACACGCGAGGCGATAATAATGACGGGTCGAGGCCGATCCGCCGATTGAGTCATTACTTAACGCGTTCGATCTTCCGGGTGCCGGGTTACCGAGTCGAATCGACCCTGTTCCGCTAACGAGCAATTGTAACGACCGTTTACACCGATCGATGGCTCGTTTAAAAATACAATTTAGGCAGAATTACCGGGCCAAAGCTTCCCGTGTCCGCGGCGCGTCTCCGACCTCCGACGCTCGCTCTCGGGTTTCATCGAAATCGCGATGGCGCAACTCCGTTCCTTCCTCGAGGAACTCGTTCGATTTTCAATCGGTCGATCGCCCCTTTTCTTCCCTTACTTTTCGATCGACACCGTTTTGCAATCGCGCTGGAACAAGCAAGCCGATCCGAGGTATCGAAGGCTGACAGAGTCGATACGCGCGGCGGTCTGCGTCGCCGAGAGTCAGCGTCGAGCGAAGTTTCGTCACGACTTCCGTTACACGAAATGTAATCGCGGCGAACGGCGGACTCTAATGACCCTTTGGCTTCGACCATGGTAATTCCCGGTCGTGAAGCGATTCCTCCGCGGCCCTCTGCCGATCCCGTGACGCCCTGGCCGCTCGTTAACGTAACAGATAACGACTTTCACCTATGCGTGATCCGCAGCTGCGGAGATACTCGCCGAGTCTCTCCTCTCTCTCCATCTCCCTCTCGGTCTCTCTCCGTTGTTTGCTCGCCGTGATAGCCGACCGAGCTTTATTTTCTCGGCTCTCCGTGTCGCCACAGGTGGTTAACACGGTGTTTCCAACCGGGAATGATGAATATGTTAAGCAGCCTCGTTCGAACGTGCGCGCGCGCCTCGCTCGTTTCGCTTTCTGCTAGGCGAATCTTCCAGGCGAAAACTACCCCTAGAAATATTCTCATCAAGATATTACACCAACGTGAGTGCCGGATCATTCGGGCAACAGGTTCCGCTACGTTCTACCAAAAATTCTAACAAAATTTACGCGAATTTCTGTCCGAATTTCTAGCTAGCTTTCAAACGATATTCCTATTATAGCTTTCAATCTCAACGATCGCGAACGAACGCGTCCGTTCGAAATTCACCTAAATCGCGGAAGCGATCGGGTTACCGATAACGTTTGTTAGTTCGCATAAATTACAGCTTGTTTAAAATAATTCCATGGCGCCGATCACCGACGTCCACCATGGCGTTCAGCGTCGTTGCGTCAAGAGTATAGGGAACGGTGATTTCGATGGGTCCCTTAACCCTTTCGCGACGGGCGCCGTGTATATACGGCGATCACTTATTGGTTTGCAGTCATCATAAATCATAATTGTATTATTATTTTATTTCAATTTTATTTCATTTACGCTTTCGCGAACGAGGACAAAGTATGGTCAGTCGCGCCGTCGCGAAAAGTGGCAGAGTATGGTCAGTCGCACTGTTGCGAAAAATAGGAAAGAATGATACAGGTGTGCCGTTGCGAAAGGGTTAAACACAGCGCGTCGATCGCTGGACATCGAATTAATCGCGCGGGTCGAAACGGACTCGGGCACCGGCGTCGTAGCCTCGACGTTCCTGTTCGAATCGGACGAGGCAGAAGGCAGCGCGATTCCGTGTCCGGAATCATCGATCCTAGTTTCCCGAGGCGATGCAGGCTCTCGCCCGGCAATGACCTAGCCACCCGTCATTCTTTTCCCCGTCGCGGTCTCCCCGAAGGGATTAAGTAATCCGGTGGCTTCACTCGTAAAAGGTGAAGCACGTTTCCATAAATGTTTTTCACTGCCAATGGCACGCGCGACGTGTCGTGTCGCGTCGATCAGCCATTTACGAGACACACGCGCTTTCCCCCGCCTCTCTTTCTCTCTCTCTCTCTCTCTCTCTCTCAGTCTCTCTGTCTCTCTGTCGCTGCGTTTTACGCGCAGAGTAAACTCCGTCAGCGCCGATTCACCCGATAAGCGAAAAGAATCGGGGCAAAAAGTCGCCTGTATGTTCATTCACCGGATCATTTTTTCCCCCGAGCCGATCCCGATGATGAACGAACGCGACGCCCGCGGCTCTCCATTCACGCGTTTCCTCCGCAACACGGTCCCGACGATTTTTTCGATCGCGTTCGACCAGGCCGAACGACCCAATTGCGAACGGCTTGCCTATTATGCGGGCTTAATTACCAGCCACGTAAATACGACACCGGAATTTTTCCAAGCAAATCGTCGTTTCCAGCCACGAAATTCTACGTGCTCGACACGAAACTTGTACGGTTGCGAATTGAAAATCTTTATCATATGTACAAACGAGAAATAAAACAAATGGCAGCCTTATCGACGTTGTAAAGCGACGCGCATTGGTTGCGTTTATTATTTCGGCAATTCCGATGCTGATAAAATTCATACGCGAAGTAGGATCGTTCTCCCAGGCGCTGCTAAAAATTGCAATGCTATGATTTAAAACGATTCGTATATCGCTACGTTCGAACCTAACAAATCGATAAAAATTGAGGCGTCGTAAGCGCGAATGGTAGCGATAAACTTCGTGTTTGAAAAAGGCAATAAATCGCGTACGATACGTATAGCTACGGTCGAGGGAACGTCTTGGTTTCACAGTAGGATCAGCTTCGATCGGACCCACTCGCAGACTCCGTGCTTGTCCTTGAACGATTAAAAGCATCCAGCGAGCACGATCGCGAGTGTTCGAAGATTTAGGAAAAGTCGATTTCCGTTTACCAGAATCGACGGAGAACGAATCGCGGGAGTTGCCGCATTTTTGGCAGCGGATTCGAGACGTTGGTCGAGTGCCTGGGTTACCCGGCGAACCGATCGACGCGCGAAACGAAGCCTGGCTGCGAAACTGGCGTTCTTTGAAAAAGAACCGGATACGCGAACGAAAGTCTTCGAAAATAATCTAAACCCCAATTTTTCCCATTTTCGCCATTGATCGCCCCGAGATTTCAAAGTCGTGCCACGACTGCAATTCGATTCCGATCGAGCTAAAATTTGGCATACACTTTGCCTACCTATCTAGAAACGTGTAACCAAAATTACACAAGAATCGGAGACCTAAAGATTTTTCGCGATTTTAAGAAGGGGGTTACCTTCAATATTTAGCGATTTCGTGGCAATATTTGGCAAATCTTTGAAGTCGTGCCCCGGCCAAACTATTAGAGCTATCGACATGAATCAAACGCGAAAATCTTCCTCAAACCTTCCTCTTTAAGAAAAGCTCCCCCAATTTAGGTTAGCATTTCAGGGAAATCCAGGGAGCTTCGTTTTATCAACCCCAATTTTTCCCATTTTCACCATTGATCATCCCGAGATTTCAAAGTCGCGCCACGGCTGCAATTCGATTCCGATCGTTCTAAAAATTGCCATACACTCTAACCGAGCGACTAGAAACGTGTTCCCAAAATTACAAAAGAATCGGAGACCTAAAGATTTTTCGCGATTTTAAGAAAGGGGTTACATTCAATATTTAGCGATTTCGTGGCAATATTTGACAAATCTTTGAAGTCGTGCCCCGGCCAAACTATTAGAGCTATCGACATGATTCAAACGCTAAAATCTTCCCCAAACCTTCCTCTTGAACACGTTAAGCGCCACGCCGAATTTCTGTGCCGTTTCGGTGAAGCCACGGTTAGCCGTCAGGCGGGCCTTGCCGGGCCGCTCGCCGATAGACGAATCAGAGTATAAACAGTCGGGTAACGTAACGCGCGCCGCGATAGCAGAACGAAAAATCTGTTGCCGGTCCGTAGGGACCGACGTGGCACTTAACGTGTTAAAGACGGCCGCGATTCGAACGGCCAGATTATTTTCGAAGACTTTTGATTCGCGCATTTTTAACGAACACGTTGGCGGCATCGCGGGCGACTTTGAACCGGGAGAAAATAACGAAGCGACTATCCGGCGAAAGAAGAGCACTGGAGATACAGCGAAGCGAGCAACAACCAGTTGACTCTTCTTTTCCGGGGTCAAAGGAGAGGCGGAGGGATTCGCGAGACGCAGGGGTCGCTTATTATCGGATTCATCAGCCGCGCGCGAACTTTAATAAGAGAGGAAAGGGGGTCGGGCTGGGTTTCTCGAGTGGCCCGCGAACTTGACCCATTTCAGCCCGAGGTGGAGAAAGAGGGAAGAAAGCGGACAAAAAGCCCCGACACGCGGAAGAAGGAAAGTAGAAAACGAAGGACAAAAAGCGAGACCGGTAACCGGGCACGGCGCGCGGCACGGCGAAAAATAAAAAAATTAAAAAGCAACCGCGACGGGGACACACGTTCGAATGATAAATTCGCGTTCGCACGTGTTGTTGATTTTTTTGCCCGACCTCCACCTGCCCCCACCTGATTCGATCCTAATCGACGATCTTACGTCACGGATGCAAAGTCACAACCGGTTTCAGACAGCGAATGGGCCTTACGAACTGTTTACACGAAGCGTGCGTCAGCTCCGGGCCCAGTCTCTCTCTCTCTCTCTCTCTCTCTCTCTCTCTCTCTCTCTCTCTCCTCTCTCTCTCTCTCTCTCTGCTTTCGTTTCCTCGTCCTTCTCAACCTCGGATTCTGGACAGGCAAAGGTCTCTCCGGCGCTGCGTTATCTAATAATAAACCGGCAAGGCAAGACGAAATCGCTCGGCGAAACTCCGCTCGGTCGCACGCGATCCATCGATCTCTCCCTCTGTTCCGAGTTGCACGCGAAAATCCGTTCGAACGGCGAACGACGAGTTTTTGCGCGATTCGCACCTGGAATTTCGATGAACATCCCAAAGATCGCGACACGGTGTTTCGAGGGTGTTTCGAGGGTATTTCGCACGTCTTCCAATGGATTCGCCCCGATAATGACCAAGTGCAATGTTATTTCTGTTTGGAATACTCGGTGCAAAAGGTTAATGCCGTACGCTCGACCGTCCCATCAAAATTCGTTGCGTCGATCTTTCTCTCGACGGTAAGAACCGTAATTCTTGAATCGGCAAATATTTTTCAGTCCAGCCAATCGTGAAAAGTTTATAACTCGAAATTACGGCGCGAGTAAATGCATTTGCCTTCGCATGGACGAAACGAAGGAGATCGCGCACGGTATCGCGGACGGTGCGCGGGTCGAACGGAAACGTTTCGACTCTCCGGAGTCGAAGGGTTAATTTCTGTTAATTGCGCGAGGCCGGACCGCCGGCCTCCGTCTGCTTAGACCAGTTAGAGGACTCGATGCGCCCCGGGATAGACCGAAATGAAATTCACACCCCTCCCGGTGGAGACTAGAAAAAGTGCGGTCCCCGTTCGGCGTCCGCCTCTGTTATTTCAATATCCGCGAATGGCAGCGCTATCGAGTATTGAGTGTAAATATTTGCGCGGCGCTCGACGTTTATTCAACGGCCGAAACGGCTATCCCCCTGCCGTTCGGAGAGAAAGGTCGAGGACCACCGTAGAGAAACGGAGAAAGAGAGAAGGAACGGTTGGCGCGGAGAGGGTCAGAGGGGAAACGCGCATAATTACGCGGCTCCTCCGCGAAGCGCGTGAATTTTCGAGCAATTAAGCCGGGGGACGGAATTAAGCAAAGAGACAGAGCGGACGCGCCGCACTCACCCTTCTGCAGCTGGCCGTGGTCCGCGTTCATTTTCGCCTGCAACAGAAAGTGCTGCGCTTCACTAAGTAGAATTAGCACGGGGCCCGCGAAAATTCCGGCGATTCGGTTAAAATATGTGCGACCGGCTGGCTCACCTCGTAACCTTGTTTCGCGCCCCGTCCGCCGCCCCAGTAGTCGCTCTCCTTGTCGTGGGGGTTGCATTGCTGGAACAGAAACCATGGGGCACCGTTACATCCTCGAATATTCCCGCTGAAATACTCTATGCAATCTTTTTGTTTCGCCAGTATTAGATCGTTGCGTCTACGCGAACCGACTGCTACGAAATTCCTTTTTCGGAAGCGTCGGTTGGAAACGAGAAAAACGCCCGCGAACGTTCGCGACACTCGGCCGAAGGACGTTTTAGGTAGAATTAAGGGAAATTTTAGCGATTCGTTGCGTCGGCTTACGTTCCCGAAGATGCGAGCTTCTTTCTTACGCTAGCTTCTACTGTAGTCGATTCACCGATAATTCTATTAGATTCGATAAAGAAATAATCGTGATACGGTTTGTGTCCAATTAGGACGAGTTTTAAGGGTGGTTTCGAACGATCGCGGAAGGCGCGAACCGACTGCTACGAAATTCCTTTTTCGCCACGTTCCAGAAGCGTCGGTTAAAAACGAGAAACATGCGCGAACGTTCACGAAACTGCGACGAGGGACGTTTTAGGTAGAATTAAGGGAAATTTTAGCGATTCGTTGCGTCGGCTTACGTTCCCGAAGATGCGAGCTTCTTTCTTACGCTAGCTTCTACTGTAGTCGATTCACCGATAATTCTATTAGATTCGATAAAGAAATAATCGTGATACGGTTCGTGTCTAATTAGGGCGAGTTTTAAGGGTGGTTTCGAAAGATCGCGGAAGGCGCGAATCGACTGCTACGAAATTCCTTTTTCGCCACGTTCCGGAAGCGTCGCTTAAAAACGAGAAAAACGCGCGCGAACTTTCGCGAAACTGCGACGGGGGATGGTCCTAGGTAAAATTAAGAAAATTTGAGCGATTCGTTGCGTCGGCTTCGAGTCGTTCCCGAAGATGCGAGCTTCTTTCTTGCACTAGCTTCTACTGTATTCGATTCACCGATAATTCTATTCGATTCGATAAAGAAATAATCGTAATACGGTTCCTGTCCAATTAGCCCCTTGCACTGCTATAACGAGTCAGACTCGTGATCGAGATTTGGAACAGTATCTTCTGAATATGTGTGTCATTAATTTTCCCTAATCCGAAATCGAATTGAATTGGTGTTAATACGCAGTCGTTGGAAAATATCTATGCACATGCTAGCTACAAATTTTCTTCTTCTATTAAGAAATTATGTACGGCAAAGAAAACTTAGTCACTGTAACCATAAAATCAATCGTAGTGCAAGGAGTTAGGGCGAGTTTCAATGGTGGTTTCGAACGATCGCGGAAGGCGCGAGCCGTAAAAGCAGGGGGTGGCTTGGACAAGATCGAAGTCGAACGTATTCGATGCCGCATCGAGAGCCGAGTTTGTGCGGTCGTTTGTCCGGCTAAGAGTCGCTGTTCCGTGGAAGAAGATTCGAAAGGGGTTGACCGTTATCGTTCGAGAAGGCTTCGATGGATCCTCTTGGGGTTGTCGGTGGAGAATCGACGGTTTTCGTTGGAGGGCACGCGCACCTTGAAAAGAAGCGAGGGTAGCTCGATAATTGGCAAGCGTGGCGGCGGTGGCAAGGGTTGTAGGTGAGAGGCCTCGCCACGGCTTGGCAAGGTGGTGGAGCGTGATATGTCGGGGGAGGCATTCGAAGTGGTGGGCGGCGAAGAGGGTCGCGGCTGGCAAAACGGGGGTGGGCGGGGGCGGTTGGAAA
Organism: Agapostemon virescens; assembly: GCA_028453745.1. Classification (NCBI taxonomy): domain Eukaryota; kingdom Metazoa; phylum Arthropoda; class Insecta; order Hymenoptera; family Halictidae; genus Agapostemon; species Agapostemon virescens. The sequence goes on from CM052092.1 coordinate 1,257,285, forward strand.
CACTGTCTAGACACAACAGAGACAAGGGTGGCGGACCTAGCCTCTGACCTTGGGCATCACTCGGCCTTCTGCGAAGATAAACAATCCCGACCCTCGAACAGCGTTTCTCGGCGTAACTTGTTACGCGCGGACTCGCGTCGCCTTAGGGTCGAGGACAGCGAAGTCGAAGCTGTCTCGAATTTCGTTAGAATATTTAATAAATACCCGTGGAAACGCAGCCCAAGCTATTTACTCGGAAGGGGAGGAAAATTACCGTACCTCGGGCACGAAAAATTAGATTTACGTCCGAAATTCGATCCGGCCGGCCCAAAGGGCGTTACAAACGAAACCCACGGTCTCGAGCTCTGGACAACGAACGCCCCTCGAGGGTGTTCCCGAAATCTTTCAAATTTGTTACCGGTAAATCATTCGGCGATCCACTAATTGCTGCCACGGAGAAGAATCGTACCCCTGGAAGGACGTTCGCTCGCCGAGGGGTGGTTCGAACGGCGAAACGGAGACGCGGGACGCCGAGGACGCCTACGGATGACCTCGTTTCCCTTCTCATGACCCCCTAAACCACGGACGAGACCCTCCGCCACCCTACAACTCGAAAGACCTTGCGCATGGTCACGTATCTTCTCCTCGAAGGACTCGAGGGCGCGACGCGTAGAGGAACGCGAGCGGGGGCGGTTTATTTTCTGCCGCAAAGTCGGAGGGGTTGGAGAATTTATTGTCCGAATAAAAATCGTGGAGGAACGGAAGAAGTAAACCGGTGTTTCGCTTGGAAGGGAAACGTTAGCCTGCTCGTAGGATCGTTTTCGCTGAAAGAACAGCGAGCACGGTCGATAAAATTGGAGAAGTCGTAGGGCCGTGGGGCTACGGGCGAAGGGACTTTTCATTTATCCGGAAGGTTCTCGAGACGGCGGAACGATCGACCCGGTTCTCTCTTTCCCGCCGAGGGAATCGATATTGCGGTCGTTCCGCGGGCCAAATTTTACGCCCCCGTAAATCCGAGGGTGCAGGGCCGACCCAGAAACCGAGCGAAGGGACACGCCATAAGGCGTCGGAAGGGCGATACTTTCGTCTGTCGCTCTACAGGTGGCTCGTGAAACGATCCGATTCCTGCGAGAAACTCGAAGAACGCGAAGGGATATGCATTTTTGGGGGTGAGGCTGGTCGAGCGAGCCCTGACGCGACGATGGCTATCCCTCCGCCATTTATCCGAGGGAATCCCTTTGGCCATCGTCCCGGTATTCGAGGGTAATTTCGGGAAAACCGAGCCCCGACCGAGATACCTCCTGCGAGCACCACGGAGTCTTAACTCGCGAACGGTTCTCAACGAGGACGAAGACGTCGCCGAACCCCGCAACCGTTCATTCTCGTTACTCGTTCCGGGTTTAATGGCTTCGCTCGAGTAATTGCTTAACCCATTTGCATCGTTAGCGTACACTCTCGCACAACTTTTCCGGCCGCTATTGCCAAAGCGCCGCTGCTGCCTTCTTCGACGGCGTTGCAACTTGTTCGTATAACCGATTAGTCCGCTGTGCGTGACAAACGCGTACAAATCACAGGTGCCGCGAACTTCGCTTTTGCCGTTTCGGAAGGTTTTCCCCGCGTCCGAAACGATAAGAAGGGCCCTGCTTTCGTCTCGCGTTCCCGCGATCGCAACTCCCGTTAACGCTCGAGATCGCGGGACAAGCGGTCGGACGCGATAAGAAGAGAAATGGTAAATAAGGGCATCGATTTTCATTCTTTTTCGGGTCGGTAGGAAGAAAAAGTCAGGGTGGGGGATTTCGAAGGGTGGGAAGTTCTCCGGCACCGGCGGAAGTCGACGGTGCTCTCGTCTATTTTAAAATTAGGGCGACGTCGGAGCAAGGTGCAAAACCTATCTCGCAGAAGGAAATGGTTTTTGGAGCAGGAAGGGAGTCGCGTTATCCCTTAAATCCGCCCGTCCTACGGCATATGGCATCGTGATCGGTCACGCGACGCTCGGGATTGCTTCCCAAACGAGCGAGACGAATAATTGAAGCGTTTCGATCCCGGCGACAGGCTTCCGCGCGACCGCCTAATGTCAGCCTGTGACATTTTACTGACATTTGCCGCAAGGGTTGTAAGGTTGTGTCTCGGTCCCGAGACATGGCCTGCCTAATCGGGACCGAGGCACCGACAATTTTCGCACCTTTCTCGAAAGATGAACCGAGAAGAAGCGTCTGTGCTCGGTGCTCGACGTTGCCGGCTCTCTCTTGGTCGTCGTCGATCAATTCGTCCGGATCCACCCTCGACGCGGACACACGAGGTTCTTCAAAAATTCAAGTCGATAATATCTATATGGCTGGGAACGCGGTGGGGGGTCTGGCCGATCCAACCCTTACGTCCAGGCGAGCTATGTACACGCGTGTGGCGGATGGTTCGCGCGTACGTGCATACGCGGACGCAAGCGCATGTGTGTACGGGCGAGCGCGCGCGTGCAAAAGGGGTAGGTGGAAAAAGCGAAAAGGAGGGAAAAAAAATGGAAAAACGTGCTCCACGATCCCCGGATTGGTAATCCAACCTACCACGAGCAGCTCGAAGCGAAGATAAAGAAGGGAAGAAAAAAAAATACATTTTAGCTCGCATCCAGGCGCTGCAGCCACCCTCTTCTTCCGCTCTCGCCCCCTGCCTGCCTCTCCGTCTCTCCGGTTCCACCCCCTTCTGCCCCGGCCACCGGTTCCGTACGTCGGTGTAGGTGGTCGGGCCGATAGTCGAGAGAGCGTCCCGATAGCAAAAGGACGCCTACGCCCGGCGTCGGAGGGTGGCCGGGGAAAAAAATCACAAGGATAGTAGGGTGTACGGGGAAGGAAAGGGGGTGAGGTGAGAGAGGCCGGCGGGCGAAGAGGCGAGAGGGTGGAGGAGCTGGCGAGAGGAGAAAAGAGAGAGAGAGAGAAAGAGAGAGAGAGGGAAAGAGACGCGAGGGGTGTGTGCGAGAGCCAGAGACAGAGAGAAGGGGGGAGGAACACGCGGATCGAAGGAGAGAGCAAGAAAGGGGGATGAAAAAGAAGAGAAAAGAGACAGAGAGGAAGGAGGGCGCTCGAGGCGAACCTGGGCCGAGAGGGGGCGAGAGAGACACGCGGGGGTGGCGGGCGAACCGTCGGTCCGGGACGAGGGAGGAGGAGAAGGAGGAGGAGGAGGAGGATGGCAAAGAGGTGTAAAAAAAATATCGGAGCCGAGGAAACGGGAGGAAAAAATCGGCCAGTCTCTCCGGAGGAAAGAGGAGAAAGAGGTGGAGGAGGCGGCGGAGAAGCGCGGCCGGGGAACGAGGAGAGGAAAGATAGACGCGGAGGGGAAGGATCGTGGAAGGATCGAACGACGGGGGGCTGCGAAGAGAAGGAAAGAGGGGTGGCCAACGGGACGGATGAAAAATACATCGGAGGAGAATCCAGAGTCGAAGACTGCGCCGATTCGAACGGGAAAACGTTCGCCACGGTAGCGGCGGCACCGGCAGCGGCAGCGACGGCGGCGGGGGATGAAACTGGGGAAACTCCTTTGGAAAAATCAATCCGTCTCGAGAAAAACATTTAAATGTTTTCGGACGATGCGCGACGGACGTTGGGTCGCCGAGGCAACGAAATCTCCGGGAGCGGGTAAACCGCGATCTTAGGAATTCCGGTCCCCAAATGAAGCTCTCGAATCAACGGTCGCGCGTTCTCGGTGTCCGGTGGGCGTCGGGGGTGCCGAAGAGAGCAGGGGAGGGAGATCGGGAGGATCCGGCAAGGGGGTGGAAGCGGCAGAAAACTAAAAAAAAAGAAACACGAAGAAGTCGGGGACGTGGAAGAAAAGGGGAGAAGGCGTACGCGGTGAGAACCGGACGAAGACAGAGAAACGCGCGCGCGGCGGGAAAAGTGGGTGGTCGGTGGGTCGGCGGAGGAAAAGGGAGAAAAATCGACGGTAAAAACGGCGAGAGAAAGAAAGAGCGAGAGCCAGAGAGCGAGAGAGGGGACCAGAGGGAGACGAGAAAGGAGAGACGAGGAGAGAGCCGGCAGGAGACGGAGGGAGGAACGAGACCGAGAGATAGAGAGATAGAGAGAAAGAGAGAAAGAGAGAAAGAGAGAAAGAGGGGCCCACACCGTGCACATGCGTGACCGTCCGTCCGCGTACGAGGCGGCGTGTATTGATCAGCCAAAGAGCGCCACGACGCCGGGCGTCCTTTCTGCGAGCCTTGCTTTTTTCGGCACGACGGTCGAGGGTGGAGGAGCTGCTAGATGCCGGGGAGGGCGGCCGGAGGGGGTGGGTTAGGCGGTTCGCGGCGAGAAACGAGAAACGAGAAACGAGAAACGCGGGGTTGGAGGAGGCAGAGGAGGCAGGAGGCCGCGTCGCGACCTAGCCCAACGGACGCCCGTCGTGACGTCACCCCCTCTTTCTTTATCTGTCGTTATTTGCCACCCTCCTCGCCCTCGCCCTCGTCCTCACCCTTCTCCCTCTGCGAAGGGACGCGACCATCCCTTTGTGTATCTCGAGAATCGGCGAGATTTCTCGGCTCCCTATAATTTTCGACGACGTTCCCGCGGCTGCTTCCCAAAAACTTCTCCTCGACTCGACGAAACGCGGCCGGTTCCCCGCAATTTTCCCCGAGAAATTCGTTAAGGATCCGCGAACAATGATCCGAGATTAAGGAGATTTCCAGCCGGAGTCTCGCAGCTTCGCACCGGTGAAAGTTTACGCCGCGGGTTAAATATTAGGTCTGCCGGTCCAGCGCGGTCTCGTTCCTTTCGAAGCGTCGACGCTTGAAACGAGATCGACTTTGCAGACGATTTTTTAGAATCGTTCCACCGTTTATCAACTTTTTCATTTCACTTTGGAATTCGAATAAGAAATCGTCCGCCACGATTGCGCGGGTCTTCAACCCTTTCCATGGTAAACGACGTTTCGTCGCTCGTCTCTAGCCTGGCCTGTTCCCGAAGCACTACACGTATTAAAGTTTGTAAAACCTCCCTGTCCCTCTCTTACATTCGGAACATGTCCTCCTTATACGTCGCAAATATTTTTACCGCGTCTTTGTCTTCATTGCACTTTTTAAATTCATACTGCACACACGACGTCGAAAATGCATTCAGCTCACACTCGCCTCTTTGACTCTCCTTTAACGTCGCCGTGTCGCCCGTACACGGCTAACGGAATTATTTATCCAGTTATAAAAATGAATATTTGTGCCGACATGGTCGGTACAACGAATCCGATTAGGATCCGCAAAATGCCGAACGTTTCTAAGACTTTGCAAGACTGTTTAATTCTTATTTCGTTCGACGAATCGATCAGATTTTAGAAAAGTATCGAGGCTGCTACGGGGGGAGTATTTAAACAGAAAACATGGTCGTTCGGGGTACACCCGAAGAGGAATAAGAAACGACGCGATGACCTAATAATATCTCTTTGCCTCGTAGCAAGATTATTACGCAGGAACCGGAGAAGAGGGGTTTCCTTCGTTTCTCGCCTTTCGTCGAGCCGGTCCTCTGATTTTTATTGCTTCGTTACGGGCCAGGTAAGAAAGCGGCGAGAAAACGGAGAGAAAACGGAGAGAAAACGGTGAGAAAACGGGGAGAAAACGGCGAGAAAACGGCGCGTGAAAGGCTCGCGGCGAGGAGGGAAACTTTCGGAATTCGCTCGCGGATTTAATTCCGCTAAAGACACTTGCCGTGGAATATGATAGCTCGTTCTAGCGTATCCTGCCGCCGCGCCGCTTCTGTTGCCTTTTCATCTATTTGTTTCACGTTCCCGGTCTCTCGTCGCTTTTCCGGCCGCGTACAGCACGATGCTTCCTTCGTTAACGCAAAACAAGTGCCTCGTCCTCTGTTCCGCTCGCCGGTCGCTGGATTAAAGGGAAGCTGTTTAATCCGCGATGCTTCAATGTTTCCCCGAGAACCGACCGTACTGCCGGGAAAGACATTTCGAATCCGTAAGAACCGTTTTCCACCCCCCACCCCCTCCTCTCTACCGCCCCTTCTCTTTTCCAGGAAAAACATTCGCGAGCCCTTCGCGAAATCCTCTTATTAACTGCCCGGGACAAAAGACGGATCTCTATCTTTTCTCTTTTTCTCTCTTTCTCTTTAACGTGAATTCAGCCGAGCCGAGGGAACAAGAAACGGAGAAAAGAACTGCTCGTCGGTGGTTAAAAGATTATTGGCTGAACGCGCAGAAAATATGACGAATGAAAAAATAATAGAAGGACAGATTTTCAGATTAAATAATCGGCCGTCGACCCTGCTAGAATTTTATCTCTAGAGTTCTCTCCTCTTTCTCTCCCTCTCTCGTATCCTCTCGTCCCTACGCCAACGACGATCCGGCCGACATCGATTCGACGCCGAAGTAGGCTAGACCGCTCAATTCCTGTCAATCTTTCACGGTTAACGTCACGTTCTTCCGCCACCCCTTCCTGCAACACTACCACGGGCTTCTTTTTCTCTATCTCTCCCTTTCTGTCTCCCTCTCTCCACCCCCATGGAAATTTTGCGAGGAATTCTTTCGCGGTTGCGGACCACTTTTGCGGTCGGGCAAGATTAAAGATCGGCGGTCGACCCCTTTTAGTCGCCTCTTGCGACGAGCAGGGGATACCCTGGACGAATCCTCGCCCCCATAGGGAGAAAGCCTCGCAGTAGAATGGAATATCACCCGCCAGTCGGAATTGCATTTTTTCGAAGTCGATCCGAATTCTTTCGATCGAGACACGCGCGCGCAATCACGGGGGTGAACTTTTCCACGATCTTCGTAAACTTCGGATTCGGATTGTTTCGGTTCGTTTTAGAAAACAGAAATTAACTCTTTGACACTTTGACTGGCATGTCAACCATATATGGGTGACAGAATTATTTGGCAGAATTATCCGGCGCTCGCCTTGGGCGAATTTCGCGTTACGTCACGAAATCGCCGATCTTTCTATTTGCTTCATTCATTGCTGAAGTCAGAGCACACTTCCATTTTTACTTTCATCGAATTAATCGATTGCTTCATATACATATATATATATATAGAAAAGAATTTTCAAAATTTCTCAACTTTCTTTTACTGATAAACAAAACTTTTTCGAATACAAAAGACTAGTTCTTACGATAATTGGACGACAGATCTCTGTGCAATGTATAAATTGTTTTTTATCTGTTGCAAAGAAGAGGAATCAACACTTTGACTGCAATGTTATTAAATTTAGGAATTAAATTTAGTTGAGATCTGGAGAATAGAAGAAGGTTGAAGGACAACTATGTGTTGTACATTTTAACTTTTAAATCATTTAACATTTTGACTGCAATGTTATGCATATTTGGGTGACAAGATTGTTTGTCCATGTTTGAAAATAAATTTGTACATTAATATATTCGTTGAATTAAATTTAATTCAGATCTGGAGAATAGAAGAAGGTTGAAGGA